>JAPZPB010000862.1:0-12483 GCA_037952635.1 Bryoglossum gracile | reverse complement strand
GGTGATGGGTGTGGGTGTGGGTGTGTGAGGGCGGACAGAAGCGCAGAAGGGTACTGTACTGTAGGAGGTACGGTAGATTTGGGCAGATGAACAAATAATGCCAGTCACATTGGAAGGGGGGGCCATGCGACTTACTGTACGGACTACTGTGCCTGGAGCTGGAGCTGGAGCTGGAGCTGCTCAGCGGGATGCAATAATAGTAAGATTTACTTTGTATATTTGAAATACCGTACTGTACGTACAGTACCACCTCCGGACGGGAGTGACTTACAGTACCTTCGTACCTTACTTCGTTAGTTACTGTACTGGTGGGCCCAGGGGTGCAGGCCATGGGCCACGGGCCACCAAGCCCGAGGCCACACTGCGGAGACAACTCGGTAGAGCCGTCCGGCCAGGCAGAGGCAAATGCAGTTGTGTAGATGTGGATGGATGGTCAGGGAGAAGCGAGTGTATTGTCGCCAGCGCCAGAGGGAGACGAGAAATGCAACCAGTAAATACACAGCAAGGGCACGAGGACTCGCTGCATTGTGGCGACTGCATCTATAACTGACCTGACTGACCTGGCCTACAAGAGCCGGGTGGTACTGGGCTGGGTACAGTACGTCCAGTACAGAGCAGAGAGCAAGAACTGTACCTTCGTACAGTACTGTACGCTGTAATACTCTCGTACAATGGAATGCAGTTGCAGTTGCAGTGTGCTGTGCAGCGGGGAATTGGAGGCCGTTGAGTGGCCAGTATTGTATCATATACTGTAGTATCGTACAGTACAGCTCGCCTCCTTGTTTGACGAAGAGAGAGAGAGGGGGGCAAGGCATTGGGCAAAGGGAATGCGGGCAAGGGGTAAATGGTAAATGGTAAAAGGCAAAAGGTAAAAGGTAAAAGGTAAAATGGTGCCCTCCATCCAAGAGAGGAAAGGCAACAAACACATCTTGAACTGCTTTGAAACCCCTTTTTTCTTTTCCTCCCTTTTTCTTTTCTAATTGCAAAATAGAGTACAGTGCTGTAGGATCCTGCGACAGCGATCAAGAGCCAAGAGCCACGAGCCAAAAGCACTTTGTAGAATAGGATGATTAAGGATGCCATTCCATGCAACAAGGTAGCTCTTTACAGTAATGACATGCAGTAATATACTGTATAACCGACTACTTCGCACATACAATACTCTAGTACTGTACGAAGGTATGGAAGTTGGAACCGCGCAGCTCTTGCACGCTGCACGCTGCACGCTACACGCATGAGCTCCCTGCAGTACTGTAAGTGGCTTGCCGGTAGTTGATCCAGCCATCCCATGCCATCCCATTCGTCCCAATTCAGAGATTCTGACCATCAGACCAATTCAAAACACAATTACTGCACTGTACTACAGCAGTCAAGTCGAGCTCCTCCAGACTCTCACTCTCATCACACCGCGCCCTGGGGACTGACTGTGTGATCTCCTACAGTATCACTTGAAAGAAGAAGCAACTCGAGTTTTCATTCTTCCCCCTCTCTGATTTCCTTCAGATTCGGAACACGGAAACATCCAGTCAACATCCATTTCCACGCCCCTTCACTGCGTCAGGTGTCACCAAGAAACGAGTATCCAAGCTCCTCCTTACCCCTTGATTTCGACGTCGTTCAGCACGCTACTGGAAGAAGCAAGCTCGTCGACAACGCTCCACCAGCTTCGTACTGTACTGTACAGTAGTTCCAACGCCAGCGGCTCTAAGATACGAACGGCTCACGGGAGCATCAATCGGGGGTCAAGCCGACTCTTCTGGTGCTTCTCCTGTCTTAAACTCTCTTTTCGCCTTCGAAAACTCTGCGTTCCTATCGCCGCCTCCAAACGCGATCGTCTCCCTTCCCACTTACAGTATCAGCGTGTCTCGACTTGAAGCCACAAAGCGAACAGTGTAGGTTACTCTATTCAAAGGACCAGTGATGCTTTCCGTACAAAGGTACTGTACCAAATGATCCCCCGAGTCTTGAATCTTGATACCGTACCGCCGTAACGAAGTAAAGAGCTAAGCATGGCATTCTCATCACCCACGCGGCCACGCCTATCCCTATCCCCATCAAAGGCCATCACATCCCCCACGCCTCACGGAGGAATTGGGGTTTCAGACACGACCAAGAAACCGGAAATCTCGTCAATCTCAGAATGCCGTGTTTCTTTTTCCTCGCGACCTCAACCAGGTCGTAGAACCTCCCTCGCCCTCGCCCTCACCCTCACCGCCACCCACACCCACACCCATCGATAATTGAAATCGATTGACTATGCTTGGTACTACAGTAGTATACTGCAGATACTGTATCAACGAGAAGATCTTTCGATCTGGTCGCTTCGTCCTCACTTTTGATAGGGGGAACAGGCCGAGCCCGCTGCACCAGTACGTATACTTGTACAGTAGTACAATACGGTAGTACTGTACTGTACTGTACTGTATGAACATGAACACTCGTCGTAAGTAAAAAGGGGCTGCATCTAAAATTGTTCTCAAAATAAAAAGGGATGACAACCAGCCGTCAAGACCTGCAACGGCCCAATGCCGCGACCAATAGCACGCGATCTGTACCTGACCAAGACGGATCCAACAGCCAGCTACTGTGCAGTACAGTACTTACTGGGGAGGCTGGCCCTCTCCCGCAAACCCTGCCGGCCGAAGTTTGAGCCTTCAGCCCACGCATTTCCCGGAGCTGGTGCATCTCGCATCTGATCGTACAGTACAGGTACTGTATAGTACTGCAGCTGTGCCTCCGTATGTCTCAGGAGGTCACTGGATTCGCGGGTTCACGGGTTCGCGGGTTCACAGATTCACGGATTTCTCAGCTCAAAGACAGCATTCAGCTCGGAGCCTCTCAAGAGTCAAGCCAAGCTGATTGCAAACAGCCACAAGAAGCTTCTTGTGCGATTGCATCTCCCAATTTTTCATACCCGCTTCCCCCCAGCCTCTCCAGTATTATCTTCCGCACTGCATCGTACAGTAATCCGGACATCAAACTTTCCAGCCTCTCGCTTACATGAACCCCAAATCACATCAGCTCCCCTTTCCTTTCCATTCCATTCCCCTTGCCCCAAGTATAATCCACGAATTAACCACGTTAACCCAGAGCTATCAAAATCTCACGACCAACAAAACAAACGACGAGCTTTATCGTCAGGTGGGACGAGTACGAGTGTTATTAAACTGTAAGACCGCAAACGCTGCTTGGCTACTTACTTGTAATCTTGCAATTCCGTTCACGGCTTATTTTCAGATCCCATCTCGACAGCCTGATATCCCGCTGTACAGTACTGACTATACAATACTTCCACCGCCGGTCAACATATCCTTCACCTAAGACACAAAGTCACAGAGTCGCACCCACCAACGGCGCCTAGCTAGGACAGCCCATCTCCCAACCCATCGTCTATTCGACTACTAACACCTACCAAGTACAATACCTTCGTATTATCAGTACAATACTCTAACACACCTTCCCTTCCCTTCTCGCTACCTAACTCTTTCCCCCAAACCCCACACACAGCTCATGAATCAAGCTTCTTCGACCAAAACTTCCATTACGCGTCCTATCAGCTGTAAATTCTGCCTTGTCCAATTCCTGAAGTATTACTCTGTTATTACAAACATAGAACACAAAGGAATGTCAAGACGCCGATATACTTCGTCACGGGGAGCGAATGACGCTCCGCTGGCCTTCACGGGGAGCCACTCCATGGAGGTTGATTTCTTTACGGGATACCTCGTAGAATTCTTTTGTACAGTACAGTTGGCGTATATAGTTAAATAGCCAAGAAGCTCAAGAAAGCATCTTCTGCTACAAGAAGAGAAGACAACTTTTGGTTTTATGCTAATTGTGCTGTTGTTTCAATTACGTGAATTATCAATTTAAATAAATTATTTAAATAAAATAAAATATATATCTGGGTGTCATGTAATATTGTAAACAATAATAACTACTTAGAAAGTTGGTTTCTAATTAATTCTCGATTATAATTATAATTATTTTGCTTGGCTTTACTTTCTCTTATCATAAAATCATCATTTCTATTATAATATAGTAATTCTTAAGTTAGCTAGTAAGCGCTTTTTAAACTAACCAAAAGCGCGTTGAATAAAGTTCGAAATTTTTTGATAATTCAAGTCATGTGAGAAGGCTGCTTTATAATGCAAAATTCCAAATTAAACAAAACAAACAAATAGCCACACCTAGAAAGACAAAAAGATAAGCGCGTGTTTAACCAGGTACTGTAATCAGCTTTTTAACATTACCAGGGTTTCAGGCACGTCATCCTACCGCCGAGGAAACAAACATTGCATAAACACTAATTTGCGTACGGAGGGTAGCGAACTCTTCATCCTATCCAATCCCATCCCATCCAAACCCAACCCAACCCAACACCCAGCATCAAGTCTCTTCCCGTCTGCCATTTCGCCGCGGCAGCTATTCCCTACCTTTCTCTATACTTATAAACCTCGTCTTCTACTTCTCCTCTTCTCTTCGTCTTCTTCGTCGTTCCCTTTCATTTCAAAAACAAAATATCAAACAAACCCTCAATACTCCCTCTCTCCAAGAGTCGCAGCCTCCAGAATCCAGCTAGCTAGGAATTTAAACCCAACGCGAAATCGCAATCCAATACTGTCCCCCGTCCCGGCACAACCAGTACATCGGGATCCCCTCCCAAAAAAAAAACCTTGTCCCGTCCTGCTCGCGCGACCCGGAGATTGAGATCCCCTTGCTCCAATCAATATCCAAATCCATCTCTCCCTATTCTTTCCCCATAGTCCCAAGATCTAAATTCGGATTCAAACTCAAATTCCAATACAGCATCCTTCTTAATATCCAGGATTCTGGACAAGCCATTAGGAGTTTTTCCCTCGCCGTTATTTCTTCCCCTCCATCCTCCCTGTATTCCCTATGTATGATACAGTACTGTAGCTGCCAGTAAGTAAGTCACAGGTCGCGGAATCAGAGCCGCTTCTTTAATCTCTTTCTCTTACTCATCCTTACTTTAATTCCCGATTTCCAATCTCGCATCATTCTTCTCGAGAGATGAACTAAATGCCATAAAACCCCGCTTGCAGGGCGAGCACGCGTCCACATAACATCTTCCTTCTCTCGTCCATGATCACCATTAGTAAATTCACCAGCACCAACATTCCCAGGACCAGATCTCCATTTCTTCCTCTCCTCCGTTTCACCAGCTTCCCTCCAGTTTAATTATACAGTCCTCCTATTCGCACTAGGTAGTGCACTGCTAGTCAAGGCCTCCTTTTAGCAGCGTATTAAACAGTCCTCTTACGAAGTACAAGTCTGGACTCAAGCCAAGCCTTAAGTAAGCACAAGTACTGTACGTTATCAGCGTGCGTAATCCGCGCAAATAACGTCCCCGTTAGGCGTTATTAGTTTCTCAGTTCCACATGGCTAGGACGCGTAGGTGACGCGGACAATTCAAGGTAATGCTTTTGAATATTTTGGTGGTTTTAGTGGCTGGCGAATAAAGCGCGCTAGCGTAATGAAATGAGGAGTTCACCTCTCTTTCCAGGGGGTAGAATTGTATCCTCTTTTGCGTGTATTGAACGGATGCCGCAGATATGAAATTTCATTTCTGATACCTGTGTCAAATGTACAGAGGCGTGGATGTAGGTATCTTCATCTCTGTATGAGTACTTGATCATTGGTTCTTGCTCTGGATAGGTAGGTAGGTAGGTAGGTAGGTAGGTAGATATGGAAGGCATATGGATAGCGTGGCCGAACCCAAAATCCACGAGCTCTTCTAAATCGATGCTGAGGGAGTGTTAGTTGCTTCGGTAGTGAAAGTGGATGCCGCAGGCAAAAAATGCTTAAAGTGCTGCTAGAATGCCGGATTCCTGAAGGGGGAGGGAACATTATTGCCGTAAAAACTTTATCAAAATGTGAATACCACAAGCGACAACGCAGGTTCGAATAGTTTCGAGCCCGTGTTTCTCGGCTGCTGCTTGGGGAATTTGACTGTTGATTTATCGAATCATCGACAGCCCGGTATAACTTATAGCTGGCGCAGAAGTTCCTACTGTTTGCAACCTTGAAGTTTAGTCTATTTACCAATTGCGTTTCGAGCATTCAGTTCTATAAGATATGTTTACATAAAAAATACATGTATTCCAGCTGCGCTATCCGAATATTTACCCAGCATTATTCATCCAGTGCTAGGCAGTCTTCCGCGCGCAACCACCCAGATAGCTTCATCTTCTTGATAGACGAGAAAGCAGACTTGAAGTCGCCCGAACGACCAAAGGCGAGGCAGGTATTCTTGGGGCTATACCTATCACGCACCTGCAGAGATATTCCAGCATACAGCATGCCAGTAAGAACAAGTGCGACCGACCGCGCGACGCAAACCGCCTCCACCTTTCAAAGCCCAGGAGAAAAGCCTACGTCCGTAACGGCGCTAACGAAGATATCGATATACTTGCGAGCTTCCTCGAACAATAGAAATGTTCCTATTCTTATGCTCATTGCTCATGCACAAAACAAGAATCCTGGACCGGCTAAAGTTGGAATTGTCCTGCGGCTCTTCTAGAGGTAGAGTTTAGGACTTCGGTACTTGCCTCACGCGTTGTATATGCGTTATAGGAGTCGTTATACGTCGAGCAATTCCCAAGGGCTGTCTCGGACTCTCGGGAGGGGCTTAGTTACTTACTCACTCACCAGGCACGATTCCTCACCTGCTATCTATCGATAAAAAAACTCTACTGTCAGAAGACATCACCACGGTCACTTTTCGCCTGCCATTTCAAGGCAAGTCTTCCCTCTAGCATTGTGAGCTGCATGCTGGTATTCTCCTGTTCCGCTGTCAGGATACAACCGAGATATCCTGCCGTCATGACCAGATGCCAACTCGAGAAGTCCCGAATTCCAGATTGCACATCTCGATCCGCCCATGGCAATCCACCAGAGTATTACCCGGCGCCCATTTTTTAACCATCTCCCACGCTTGACACGATCCTCTGGATTCCAGTATAATATAAATCTGCCTGAATGTCTTGCTCTAGCTGGGGATCATACCATCCATTCACGTCTAGATCTCAACGTCTGCCTCTGCATCTTTACCTCATTCTGATTCATGGTCACATAACTTGTGAGATCCCGTGTTCCTGGCTCTGCTTTTCTGATATTCTTCACTTGTTGCGCGTCCCTTTATGTTCTGCTCCTGTTGTCATTTTGGGGATTGTTCGTTCTTGCTTGGGTAATGGTTGGCTAGCTCCTCGTGTAAGTTGTGAGGTTTTTAATCTCTGTAATTCTCTATTAATCATCTATCTTATTGGCATGTACTGTATAGTAGTATACATACCTCTTGGATGCTCATGCTTGCTTCACTTGGTGGGGAGCCTTCCTGGCACCTCGACATCTATGTTCGAGTTTGTGTACCTGAGGTTAGTTGAATGCTAGCAAGCTGCTAGCCTATTTATGTGAGTGATATAGTCAATGCATTCAACAAGTGCTCGAAAGCCAAGGTAACTTCCACCCTCCTGTACTCAAGACCATTGCCTGGCTTTAATTTCCTCAGAGTCTTCCTTCCTCTCCAAGCAGTCCGCATTCGTAATATCAGCGCCAGCGACTAACCTGTCACTTTCCAAAGCCATTATCCTTCAGCATGAGTAATGACCTGGCTGCTCCAGATAACTTGTCGCAGTAACGACCATGCTCCAAAAATTACTAATGTCAAAGACCTGCCCCCTAACGTATTCCTCCCCAACCAGAATCCCACCAGCGGCCGCGCCATCGCATTGAGACGTGATTGTATTCACCGCATCACCAAGCCATATACAAGGGATTGTGACCACAAAAGGCGCCTAAGGATTAAACTATCAGCACACATAATTTCGCACTTGAGGGTTTGTGGCCACCTACATTATTACACCAATAGGCCCCCATGTCCCACTCGCAGGCGACACGGACACAACGCCCAGGGCCTGGGTCGATATTACATTTCCCTGCTATGTTCCAGAGATAGTTCCGGTTGTTGTTAGATGCCCAGACCAAGCCCGGCTGTCCAACATTGCAGTTTGCATTAACGTCATTGTTGGCGCCCTTGCCGTCGCCATACACAGACTGCAGCTGTTAGCTCTCTCGCATTGCTGTAACGCGATATCCAGATTGCTTACGAAGGTTGGCGTGAGATATGTGCTATCGTCACGAACGCCGTATTTTCGCTTCTCGAGGGCTTCGTTTCTGTAGTTTGGATTTCGCTTGAGGATCTGGTGGTAGATCTCCTGCGAGTTTCGGGTTAGCTGGGTCTCGGGGTTAGGGTTTGGGGGTCTTGCTGGTAAGGAGGATGCCGTGAGTGAGGTCTCTGGGCTACCTTCTGTGATCTGGCCTGTCCAGGTGATGGTGCCAAATGTCACATTTGATGGGAAAGAATTTTGGACTACTGGAGAAGCCTGAGAGAGCTTGAGGGTAACGAGTGTGGAGAAGAAGAGAGGGAGGATATTGGAGAACATAGTGATTTGATGATTTGATGATTTGATGTGTTGTTGATAGTTGTAGTGAGCTAAAGAGTAAGTATTCAGCAGTCTGATAAGAAAGTGTACCGTGTCGAAAATAATATATACTAGTAAATATAAAGCCAGAGAAAAGAACTACTTCTCCCAGACCATTAGGAAGCCGGTGTTATTTATATCCAGCCGGACTTTCATTGTGCATTTCATCGTCTTTGAGAACGCGGTTCTCATTGGGGCGAGAGGAGTGAGGGTAACAATCGGACTTTGATGGCACCTAAGGATTTGAAACCTTCTCCTTTGTTGTCAGTCAAGGCAAGTGAACCTAACTAAGCCTCCATCATGACTTGCGGGTTCTAGTGAAAGAGATGCGCGAAAGGCCATCATCTACCTTCTCGGAGACTCATATCCGTATAATGTAGGGATTGGACTTGCAAACATCTAGCGCACTGACTTGGGCTGTAAAATTTAACTAAATTTTTTTTAATTTTTTTTTAAAAATTCGGATCGTATGATAATTTGATTCACAAATGAAATAGGAAATTTGGTTTTTGGGCTGAGTGTTTGGGTGGGAGACGAATGATTGCTGTGCTGTTGCGTAAATTAGATAAATGGGGAGGTGAGAACATAATGGGGAGTTTTTCATTTATATCCCCTACGCCAGAGATGCTTCTCTGTAGCGTTGGTCGGTATTTCCTCCTGGTAAGTAGATGCTTGATCGGGAGATAGGGCTTGGAGCTTTGGAGGAGTGGGCAAGAAGTAGGTGAGGAGGAGTGAATTGAGATAAGCGCTGTTTGGTCATATTATCTAGTACTATTACTCGACGTTAAATTAGAAGTAAATGAGGAAACAATCTACTAATATGAGAAAATTTGACAATTAAACCAGTTGGATCGTTCTGAAGCTCGAATCTTGACGTTGTTTAGGCGAGGCGTATTTAGGGAATAGGGGGCGCCAAGAATTTCAAGGATCAGACTCGCTTCGCAACAGAGTGGCATCTTCTAAGCTCTACTCGAGCTCTAACTTCAATTCACCAAACCACCCAACTTCGCCCATCACAACACTCAATCATGAGAAGAGTAGAAGCACTGGTGCTCCTCAGCACCCTCACCGGCTCCATCCTCACACCTGCCGTCCAAGCAGCCGAACCCTCCCGTCCCAAAGGCGTCGGTCCTGAATGTTGGTCCCCCACAATAAGCTCCAAGCCAACTCCCCCAAAAACAAAACTAACATTAATCAATTGACAGTCGCAAAGTTTTATAAGGATCCAAGAAGCTTCACCTGTATCTCAAACCCATCTATCAAGCTCGAACTCTCCCAAGTCAACGACGACTACTGCGATTGTCCAGACGGTTCCGACGAGCCTGGCACCGCAGCTTGCACCCACCTCTCCTCACTAAGCCCTCCCCAACCCGGCGCCCCGAATACCTCCTTCTCTCTCCCCGGTTACTATTGCAAGAACAAGGGGCACATCCCGGGTTACATACCGCACACATACGTCAACGACGGTGTCTGCGACTACGATATCTGCTGTGATGGCAGTGACGAGTGGATGGGAGCTGGTGGTGTGAAATGCGAGGATAAGTGCAAGGAGATTGGGAAGGAGTGGAGGGCGGCGGATGAGAAGAGGATGAAGGCGATGAAGATCGCGATCAAGAGGAAGATTGAGTTGGTGAGTGAGGCGCAGGCGCTGAGGGCGGGGGTGGAGATTAGTATTACGAGACTGGAGGGGGAGGTTAAGACGCAGGAGGCGAAGGCGGAGGAATTGAAGAGGAAATATGAGGAGGTGGAGAGGAGGGAGAGGGGGAAGGTGGTTACCAGTAAGGGGGGGAAGGGTAGCAAGGTTACGGTGTTGGCGGGGTTGGCGAAGCAGAGAGTGGAGGAGTTGAGGGAGACGCTGGTGGCCGTGGTGGAGAAGAGGGATGCGTTGAAAGAAAAGGTCAGGGAATTGGAGGCTATACTTTCCACTTTTAAAGAGGAGTATAATCCCAATTTCAACGATGAGGGGGTGAAGAGGGCGGTATCCTCGTGGGAGAACTATGCTGCTGCTAAGGCGGCTGATGGCGAGTCTGATGAATCCGCTGAGGATAGGGATATCGAGGAGATTTCTAAACCGGATACCGAGAGTGAGGGTATCAATTGGGCTGAATTTGAGACGGAACAGGAGAGTGATACTGATGCTCGTGAGTACCACCACTTCATAAACAATTTATGATGAATTCAAGCTAATATTCTATAGTTTACGCATTCGAGGAATACCTTCCCGGTCCCGTTCGCGACTGGGTCCACCAAAAGCTCACCGACTTCCGCATCATGCTCGTTGAGAACGGTATCCTAGCCGATAATGCTAACTCAGGCTCTGAATCCAAGGTCGTATCTGATGCACGCTCCGCTTTCCAGAACGTCAATGACGACGTAGGAATCAAGCAATCTTCCCTTGGTGACCTCCGCAACGACCTCTCTAAGGACTACGGTACCGACGACATCTTCCGCGCCCTGAAAGACACCTGTTTCTCCAAAGACTCTGGCGAGTACGAGTACGAGCTCTGCTGGCTTGGAGGCACCAAGCAGAAGAGCAAGAAGGGCGGTGGCAGCACCGGCATGGGTAACTTCGTCCGCTTCGACAAGCTGTTTGTTGATGAGGAAATCGACAAGGATGGCAAGGGCCTTGGCACAGGGGAGAGAACCGTGTTGATGTATGAGAACGGACAGAATTGCTGGAATGGACCAAATAGACAGACGACAGTTGTATTGGGCTGCGCTGAGAAAGATGAGATCTGGAAGGTGCAGGAGCAAGAGAAGTGTAAGTATAGAATGGATGTTGGGACGCCGGTTGTGTGTGAGGATGCGGTTAAGAAGGAAGCACCGAAGGATGAGTTGTAGAGTGTATTTTTTGTATACGCAGATCAACGGTGTGATAGAAAAGGCGAATATATGGAGGCTAGGTCTGTAAAATGCAAGCGAACTTGAATCACATGGAGGTTATTATTCCTGAAGAGTGAATGAATTCCCTTCCGTAAATTTGTGTTCGTATCATGGCATTACATGCCTGAAATTCACTTAAGTGCTTGATTATGAATAACAACCGCCAGTCAGAAAGCTCTGGATTATGGCAACTCTGCTTCGAGAGAAAGTTTTATATCTTCTAAGTAGACCGAAACCGCAAATACGTTATGAACTTGGCAAGTTACAAGCACCATCGACGGTTTGATGTAGTCTCATCAAGCAAGCACAAGACATATCCCTCCAATATAGCCTCATCACATCCAGCATGCCACCCGACTCTCGATCTCTCAGGAGCCGATCGAAAATCCGTAAAACCGGCATGAAAACATCCATAAAAGCCACACAAGCCTTACTTACAACCTCGCCCCAAAACACCAAACAACCCCTCCCCCCATGAAAATATAGTGGTGGTGTTGAACCTCACTTCATAACGAAGTCGCGTTGTCGAAAAAAAAACATCCTCACTACCGACCACACACCCACCTGGTATATAATCCCAAGTAAGCATTAAACCCCAACTGATCGAGCGCCTCATGGTACTGCATTCAAGGACCTTCTGGTCTAGCGGTTGGCATTGTCTCTTGCCCGCCTATGAAATGTTGCTACAAAGGCGCCTTCGGGAAAAACATGCTGTACTTGGTCTACGCCACTCGAGACTACGCCGGGTCCCGTCGTAAGTGGTTGGTCAGCTCACTGGTTACGACTAGGTAGATTTTTAGCATTTTGAATCTTTTTTTGGATTTTTTTTTTGGAAAGGGGTGAGGGCATTCGCGGGAGTGCCGACGGGGGTGCCGAGCGTGCGAGGGTGTTGCGATGGCACGCGCGAGTAATTGGGAAAATAAAAAATGGAATGGGGAGAATGATTGGAGCTCTGTTCGTTCATGTTATTTTTATTGTTGTGCTGGTTTTGGGGCGCTTGAACTTTTGAAGTTTTCTGCGCGGCTCGCGGTTTTATATTCGCTTCCGGGGGGGGGGGGGGGGGGGGGGGGGGGGGGGGGGGGGGGGGGGGGGGGGG
>JAPZPB010000861.1:0-12503 GCA_037952635.1 Bryoglossum gracile | reverse complement strand
GCCGGGGCCAGGGCGGGAGCTAGGGCAACCGTCTTCTTCGTCTTCTTTTTCTTCTTTTATATATATATCTAGTTAGCTATAGTATATACAAGCACTAGGTATAGAGTAAGGAGTAATATAAATATTATTAAAAGCTTTATATAGCTTATTATAATAATACTATAGATACGCCATATAGCGCATTATAAGGTGCAAAATATATATAAGGGAGCATAAGATACTTACTAAGGGGCAGCCATAGCCGCGGCTAGAGCTAGTGGTTTTCTTAGTGCAAGCTATTGTAATAAAGTTATCTTAAGGAGCAAGGGAAAGCGCGATAGAGGCTCTATTTATATAGGGCTAAAGCGAGCCGCATAGAGACGCTAAGCTCGATTAGAACTAGTGAGCTACCGCCTTTAGGGGATATATTACGTTGCCTAGCAATATATAGCTAATAAGGGTATAGCGTATTGCGCGCACTGCGCATAGAGCACCTTACTTATACTTATACGCTTTAGCGAGCCTTGGCGCTCGTCCTATATATAACTAGGAAGCTCTCCCTTTTATATAGTAATCAGACAATTATTATTCACTGCTTTATAGTATACTACTTAACATAACGTTGCTTAGCAACGTGTAGCTAATAAGGGTGTGGCGCACTGCGCGCACTGCGCACGGAGCACCTTACTTATACTTATACGCTCTAGCGAGCCTTGGCGCTCGTCCTATATATAACTAAGAAGCTCTCCCTTTTATATAGTAATTAGACAATTATTATTCACTGCTCTATAGTATACTACTTAACGTGATACTATGTAATCAAATTCGCCGACTATTCTTATACTAAGATTACTCGAGTAGCTGCTATTTAGAACTAAGCTTTATAAGGTCTAGGCTATATCTTATTATAATAGCATCTTAGATAAAGGTAAAGACCAAGGTAACAAAAATATTATATATAAACACGCTTACTCTTCTCTTTACCGGGCTTCTTATCGGCTTTAGCCTCTTTCTTGTAAAGTTTGCTTTAATCCGTAATTCTTATGCTCTAGATAGTATTAGAAGGGCTAGGAAAGGTATATATAGTGCAGCTTAAGATGCTCCTTTATTAGCGGTAGTAGGGATAGCTTTAATTTATAGAGTAGTTGCATTGTCCTAGCTTTATTAGGGAAATAGGGTTAAGTATATTTAGCTAGTTAATCGTGCATTATTATAAGCGTCTCTTCTCGATTTGTGTATTATAAATATAATATTAATAAAAGGTAAACTTACTCTCTTAAACTCTATTTATTCTTTTAGTTTAGCCTTAGTTAATACCTGCGCAGTCCGTGGCTATTAGTAGATAATTATAGTATTTAGAACTGCGACTATAACGATAACTATAATACTTGTTGCTATTATAATATATATTTTATACGAAGGATTATCTGGCTCGGCTTGGGAAGAGCAGCCCGTACTAAAAGAGGCTCGTGTTGCCTAATAGGCGGTTGGAATACTTTATAAAAAGTAACTGCTAAAATATCTATTTGCTTTATTAGGGTAAGAACGATTTGCACGTGCAGGAGTTGATTTACATAGCTTAATATAGATAGCTGAAGAGATTTATTGCATTAAAATAAGCGTATACGCTTAACCTATAAGCGCTAACCTTTCTCGATTTGATACTACTACTGCTAAGCCTACTAAACTCTATAGAGTAGCGTACTTGGATTAAATCTAAAGAATAGGATAGCAAGGCAGCAAAGATATCTTCCCGCAAGCAGTTTTCTTTCTCCTTTATCTTTACTAAAGCCGCATCCTCCTTTAATATCTATAGAGCGCACTTTCTTAAAGGCACCAACTTCAAATTGCGTGTCTTGGAATGTGTAATAGTGCGTTTCCGTATTCGGTGTTAATAGTTGGTGATTATTTCATAATTTAAACGGAGTCAGCAGTTTAAGGTGTTCTGGGATATTAACCAAGTGAAACTCAAGATTGAAAGTCGTGTTGGGCCTAATCCTGGTGCTTTTGAGGAATCCATGAAAAGGTTATTCCTGGTACTCGGCAGCGAGTTCCGACTCATCTGTACCGGTGGCAGGAAGGTTGTGGAGTATGGCGTTACTCAACAGTTGCCGGATTTTTGAGCACGCATACTCTTAGGCCGCACATGGCCTCTCTCAGTAGATATAGGTGGTGAGCGACGGAGTTATTTGATATCGGGCCTCGCGCAGTGCTGACCACGACTCTCAAGACTTTTACCACTAAGTGGCAAGGGTAGCATCCACCGTTTTCCTGTGCGTATACCCTCGTATTCTTCGTCGAAAGAATTAGAATTAGGATCCTCGTCCTTAGAATCGTGTAGGCCATCCTCTCCTTCTCCATTCTGCAAACATTCCCCTAGAGCCAACTCATCGAGCTCTTTATCCTCTCCTTCCAACTCGCTCTCCTCTTCAAGCTCCTGCTGTTATTGCATTTCGTCTCCTTCACTGCTCCTACCGCGTCTTCCTCTTCCGCATCCTGTGCCTCTTTCCCTCCTCCCTCCGCCGCTTGTTGCATCGCCGAATCCTCCTTCTCGTCCTCGGCTAAGGTCTCGACTCGAGTAGTATCTCGAAGCTGTTTTGTTCTAACACGAACATTTTTGGCCTGAAATAGACTATTCTCTTGGTATTGCAATAGTCGAGATGAGGACGATAAGAAGTTTAAGAGCTGGGCATGGTAGCTGACCGTGACTTCTCTTGTTCTTCGAATACTTGTTAAATATCCTTTTCAAGTTCCACTAGAGAAATCGGATGTCCGCAGTCGTTAACCCAGCGCCCGTCCCCAATATCTCATCATTCTCGTGACCAGACGCACCAGCCGAATTGCTTGGCTCAGAGAAAGATCTGGGGAAGGTGTGGTGGGGCAGAGAGTCCAATGACGTGCTCTGAGTGATACAGTCGATGGCTTGCTGGTGATTTGATATTGTAGTGGCTGGGAGAATTGAGAGAAGAATTGAGGTTGCTCTCGTGTGAAAGCAGAGGGTATGCCTTGCTGCTCACTAGAACCAGATCTTAGAGTAGGCTCGTAAGTATAGCAGCCCTCCTCAACATCACACCATGGACCGGATATGTCAATGAACTTTGTGTGCCCGAAGGTAATTTCTGAGGTCGCGAGTGTTGCGCAGAATCGTATCTTGTTCAATATGCTCAGCATCGACGTCTCCAGAAGCGCCTTCAGCCTTATCCCTAGTACCCGTCTCATCTGACTAGTTATTATCAAAGGCTATTGGTTGATCTGCGTGTGACTAGCGCTTCCGCGCATAAAGGGCAGCCGGTTGCCCATCTGGACTGTCGCCCTGATGTTTATCCAGTCCTGATTTTGTTCGATGGGCCTTGCGGTCTGGTCCCGCTAAGAGTTGGCTGTTCTACATGCTGAAGCGTGCGCTTAGTCTTTGAGGCTAAGATGGAGATCTTCGAGCGCGAAGCAGTCTGAACTATTTCCTTGAGTGATAGAAGATCGTTGTCTGTTTCATCACCATTAGTAAGAGCACGCTTACTATCTAGATGATAGATCTAACCTTTTCATTTTCGGGGCATCTCTCTCACGTACTTCCACCTCTCGCCGTGGTCCGTCTATCTACCTCAACCTGATAGCGAGAAGGGCAGAAGTGGTCGCAGGTCTGCGTATTTTCTGGCTGCCGCTGGTGTTGAGTGAACGTTTGGTATTAGCAGGCCAGAGAGAATGCTATTGCGAGATGATGGTTTGGATGGAGGAAGCACAAATGGAAAAAAAATTTGATCTCGAGGCACCCATCGCAACACGAAGGGGACAGAGGCAAGACCAGTTTGAAGAATTTGTGGTATTTTCGGTGAAGGGAATCAAGTGACTTGTAATAGAATCTGTCGAGAACCTGCTCGTCGGAATTGCACTGGTCTCGTCCACAGACGAGCTTTGCCGCTCTTAAGTACCGTAGGCTGCCTGGAAATCAAGTAGACGGGTCCTGCATGAAATCTCAGCTTTACAAGCTCTAGTGGAGAATGTAGATCCTCCTCCATGGGTATGCTGGTAAGCTGAGGCATATTCGAGTAGAATCCGTCCAGCTCCAACATCAAACATGCTTGTTAAACCCTTATCTTCTCCCCGCGTGTAGAGTTGACTTGCGCTTCACAGCAGCATTATCGAACCAGAACTCGTGCAACATGTAATCCCCAGCCTTCGACTCACCGAAATCGAGATTTCTGCTCGAAATTCAAAGCATCGCACCCATCCGGTGGAGCTCACGACCATCTCTTGAGAAACTCAGCCCGAACAGCCTCCCCTTTACAGCATCAAGGCTCCATAGAAAAATTATGCCGTACGGTGGATTTTTGGCTCAGCCTACAATCACCAGATCAACCCTTCCATATATAATGGCGGCGAATCGAGCTTCTTCAGAGATAGTATAATCTCCTCCCTGTCATCGTCCACATCAGTCCTCCTGCTTGTGACTCACTTCCCCCCCCCCGCTAGTCTTTCGTATTCGGGCCGTTTCATGCTCTGCAGAAACATCAATGCTGCAGTTGTCAAGTACCTTGCCGTCTGCCATAGCCACGTTTGATAGAAATCGGTCCTTTTGTCATAGATCAACTAGATCAAGGCATATAGCATCAAGAGCTGGGCCAGGCTGATATTTGGATCACACCAATAAAGCCCGCTGTCCACGTCGTGCTAACATATGGTGCGCATCATCTAGATCTCCAAACTGGTACCATTGTCAGAGATCTGTGAACAGAGGGTCAGATAACAAAAAGAGTGATGCCTTCCAACATGTGCCGCTCGTGTTTCGACCGCAATATTGTCCTATGCAAATCCGGTCCACCTTTGTCTTGTATCGCCGCGTCATCACCGAGCTAGGCAGCCCGCAACTGCTGCAATAGCATTCGTAATTAACCAGGACACCGGCTGAGAGTTGGCGCTTACTGGCCAGTGCCCCCGCCTTTCCAAATTAGGGCGTCTGGCAAAGCTTGCAGAAAGCCTCACGAGAAGCCAGAGAGCCTTCCAATATGCGAGAGAATCTAACACGCGTCGTCATGTATATTATGCGGGAAGTAGGATGGGTACGAACGAGTGGGTTCGAATCGTTGAAACTCCTGGGGTTACTATGCAGTAAACACTATCGGGAAGTCTGTGTTTTCAGCTGAGGCGTCAGTACAGATGTAGAATTATGCGAATGAAGGTGGGGTAATACTGACTCTCCTCGGGATGAAGCAATCGGAAGGGATGATGGACCATATGAGGCAGAGAAGGCATAAGAGTGAGTGTCGCGAGGTTGCAAGAAAAATTTGAGTATGTATGGCTGTCGAACGAGGATGAATTAGATAATGGTATGCCACAAGCTGGACTCATTTGGACTTGATCATGTCCTTGTGAATATATTCAATCGCGACAAGGTGTCAAGAGGTCAAGAGAGTGTGTGTTCTAATTTCGACCAAGATTGGAAGGAATAATTAAGGGAAGCTGGTACTTATGTCGTCTGAGAAAGTGTAGCCGAAGGCCGCGTGGCACAATATGAAGGCTCAGCTCGGCTCGGGCAGTGCTCAGTCACGTGCCCGTTAAAGCAGCTCGGCTCCCTTCCCAATACGGATGTGGATTTTGTAGACATAACTTTTGGTGTGTGTATAATATATATATTCCTCCGTCGGCCCCCCATTTCTAATTATAGCCTACCCTAGAGCAAGGATCATCTTTTAATAGCTTCTTGATTATAAGAGGCATAAAGTAGCTTAGAAGCAATATAGCTGCTATCTTAAGTGCTATTTTAAGTTTATTATATTTGCCTTCTACTTTTATCTGCCCTTGCAATTCCTTAGGAATTATTAAGAGCTTAGTTATATACTAGTAGCCTCTTATCTATTTGCTAAGCTTTAATATAGTTAACTGCCGCTATTTATCTTTGCTAGTTAATTGAAAATATAAGCAACTCACGAAGGAGATAGCCTTCTAAGCGTCTTTAGCAAAGGATATACGAATATAGTACTTGCTATCTATATCCTCAAAGGAAATTAATAGTATTTTACCGTTTATAGAATTATTATAAGCATTTAAACTAAATCGGAAAATATTCTTACTATTGTTACTACTTTCTAAGAGTTCTTAATTGCTATCTAGAATATCGCTAGATAGTAAAAGCAAGCTATCGTTCTACTTCTTATAATAATAGCTATTATCTTTTCTTATAATTTTAATGCTAAGAAGTCTCTTTTCCTTATTCTAAGATATTAATTAATCGTAAAACTTATTAAGTTTATATAAAGGAGAAGTAATAGATCTAGCTAAAGTTAACCTAAGGTATATTATAGTTCTTTTCTAAAGAAGATCTATCTATTTCTCGAATTCTAAGACCTTATTTATTAGTTTAAATAACTTGAAGTCTAAGTCCAAGGCCTTAGTTTCCGACTCCTAGCAAACTCCCTGCATTTCGTTCTATTTTTTAGTGCTATCCTAGCTTATAGAAAGTAGCGCACTTTTATTAGTAATTAAAGGAGACGATTCTCCTAGCGCCCAAGGGAGATTCTAATAAAAAAACTCGATAGACTTGAGGGAGATAGGTTTATCGCACTATATATTAGCACCTTTAATAATATTAGATATAATAGCAAGAGGGGATAACGATATAACCTTTAACGCGTTAAAGGAAGCATTCTATTTTACTTCTTTTATAGCACTAAAGTTAAGCGCAAGTAATATATCTCTATTAGCGCTATTGCTAAAGTCCTAGCCTTCTTATTTAAAGATATTAAGAAGGAGTATAATAAGCTAAGACTTCTTGTAATAGTTAAATGCCTTCGAGAGGGCTATATAGTTATAAAATATAAATCGCTTATTAATCCTAGGAATATCGAAAGTATTCTATAGCATAGTATTATAAGAGTAATATAAAGATAAGATATGCTTAAATATTATTGCTTAGTAGTTTAGTTAGCGGGCTTTGTTTTTTCGTATACTAGAGAATAAGTTTACTCTTTGTTTATAATTTATACTATTTCTTTCTTTTAACTTATTAAATCTTATCTTTTCTATATATTATTAATTAGCAACTTAGCAAAAGATATCTTAAATTGCAAAGCTTAAGATTGCCTGAGTATAAGGGCTTTTAATAAGATCTATAGCTGCTTTTATATATATTTCGTCTTTATAAAGCCTTGCTATATATTAAAATAAAGTAAGGATTACTTCCTTGCTAATAGCGTTTATTAAAGTGCTATCTTATATCTTTATATTCTAAAAGTCTATAATCTAGAGAAGATATAATTAGGCTATCTTATCTTAAATAAAAAGGAAACTTCTATAGCGGCTTATCCCGAGATTTGCATTCTAAAATGCGGTTATAAGAGTTTGTAACAAGCCCTTTCCTTTATACTTTAGCATTATTAACGTTATAAACTGCTATAGCTATTATAACTGCTTAAGCAATTAAGATAACTTTAGAGATATAATTTCTAAACATTTATTAACTATATTAAAGTGGGATAAGACTATTCGCAGATAGAATCTAGCTGCTAAAGGCTTATAAGGAAAAGTGGAGTAGTTTTCAGGGGCTAGATTTAGAGTTTCGCTTATAAACACTAATCTAGTAAAGAATTAATATTAGAGTGTTATCGTTAACCCACGTGACTTAAGACATACAAATAACTCTAACGCTTTGTTTAAAGCTCTAATTTCCGCTTTATATTATAAAATGCAAATCGAGAAATATATTAAGCTTAAAATAATAAACATATACCAAGGAATCTTGCGCTAATCTTGCAAATCCCTTATATCTGCCCTTTAGCAAATATAGGCGATCTTATAATTAGTTGGATTAAGAGAATAAACTTAATAAACTTATAATAGCAATGCTTCCAGAAAAGCCTTAAGCGAAACCAAGGAAGACTAGATTTGGGTTTATATATCTTTGCTAAACCAAGCGCCTTATCCGGAGTAGTTATAGATATAGAGGCAATTAATAGCATATACTACGAAGCTAGTATAACTACAGCACTAGCAGCTAGCAGTCACGGCCATTTTATATAAGATTATTTATTTATTAGAGTTAAATCGCAATAACTTGGGGTATATTATCGCAGCTACTCTTTTTAAGACCTATGAAGCTATGCCTTGCAACACTTACCTAGGACTTTGCTAGTAGCATTTTATGCTAGAGGATAGGTATATATAATATAAGTAGTTTGCAGTTTTATATAAGTACTATTGCCCTTATCGAGTCTTTCTCCTAGAAGAGAAACTTAAATAGAAACCTAGAATTAATAAGATATGTTTAGAATAATACTAATATATAAGTGTTGGCTGCGCGATATAAGAATAACTATAAATCTATACTTGAAATATACTATCCCTAAATATATTATAATAATAAAAGTATATAAGTCTAGAGTAGATACTAGACTAAGGTTTAATAAGTGAAATATTTCTAATCTTTGCGTGGCTTTATATAGTTATTATAGCTTAGTAAGCTAATTTTTAATCCGTGTAGTAGAAACTATAAGGAAGTAGGCTAATTATAGTACGTGGAATAAGGTTTAGCCTAACCGTTATAAGTACAGTGGAGATAAGATAGCCCCTCTTATATATATGCTAAGTAACGCTATATATACTCGGATTGCTAATCGCAGATTTTAATTACCGCTATGCGGAATAGTTCTACCTATAGCTTATACTATTCGCTACCGCGCTTATTGTGCTATCCCCGTTAGCTGCTACTTATGCATAGTGCTTAATCGTGGCGTTGCTTAGCCTTTTGTGTATAGTGCTATAATAGCTTTCTGTTACGAAGTAACAATTGCACGTGTTAGCTAAGAGCCTGAGGCTCACTTATCAGCGGGTAAGGCAAAGAACTCTTAGTAGTGACTTGGGAGAAGTCACGTGACAAGGATAGGCAACCACGCGGGATCGCTTAGTGACTAATTATAAGAGGACTTTAGAGGACTACTAAGGTTTATCTAGGTCTAAGACCTTAGAAGACTACTAAGGTCTATCTAGGTCTAGAGCAAGAAGGTTTTATATAAGCTAGATAGTTTCTTTACTTAGATAGAAGCTTTATGCTTAACTTAAATTAATTATCTTAACTTATAATCGGTAGCCTTCGATAAGCAATAAAGCTACTTTCTCTTATATATAATTACTTATATCTACTACTTATACTAACTAACCTTATAAAGTCGATTCGTTATACTTTAAGCACTAATACCTTTAAGTACTGCTTATAAGCATAATTACTATATCTTAACTTAGTCTTAGTTAAAAGAACTTAATACCTTAGTAGATAATCCTAGGCTAAGGGCTTAAGGTCCGCGAACTAGATACTTATAATAGAATATATAGTTAGCTTCGATTATACTTAATATAGTGCATAGTATATATTGAATTTAATAAAGATAAGTTTAGGGCAAAACTAGAGGAAGTGTTATAATATACTATATATCTTAAAGGGGCAGCCTTTAACTAGGTTAAGAAAGCTTAGAATAATTACTTTCTATATAAAGGGAAGACTAGCAAGTAGGACGAGTCTATAAAGGAAATCTTTTAGAGCTTTAATGCGTTTAAAGGAAAGATTACTAAAGTATTTAGAGGCGTAGATAAGGAGAAAGTTATAGAAAGAAGGATACGGGGTCTTCGCTAGATAGGCGCGGCATCCGCATATTCTATAGAGTTTTAATAGTATATAGGAAGGGTAAACTAGGACGATAATGCATTTATAAGTTAGTTCTATTAAAGTCTTAAGGACGAGATTAAGGATAAGCTAGCCTAATATAAGCGCAAGCCTAATAACCTTTAAGAACTTATAGAAATCGCTATCCGCTTAGATAACTAGTTTTATAAAAGACGACTCGAGAAGCGTAAGCAATACTTAAGATAACTAGGAAAGATAAGATATAATAAATATTCTAATTAGAAAAGTTATTAGCCTTAGCTTATAAAGTTAAATACTATAACTTAATAATAATAAAAGAAACTATCTAAGGAAGTTATAGATAAGCAATAGCAAGAGAAACTCTATTTCGAGTATAGATTGCCTAGGTATATAGCTAGTAGCTACTAAGATAAGAAACTAAACGCTAAGGGACGTTATTAAGGGAGAAAACAGGTTAACGCTATAGAATATAAAGAGTTATATTCTACGTTTACTTACTATAGCTTAAAGGAGATCGAGGAAGTTATAAGCCCCGATTAAAAGCAATATATAAGGTTTAAAGATAAAGGTCTTAGATAGGCAATAAACGAAACCCTAGAACGAAAGCTTATAAGAGAGCGATAGTTAGCATATTAAATATAGTATAGCTAGAGAGCCGTGTTAAAATAACTGCTTGCTATAGAATATTATTTCTTACTACTTTATAATTAGGCTTTTAAGGAAAGTTATAAGGCAGTTAAGGAATTAATAAGCAAGGCCTTAGGACTAGAATAAATAAAATAGGTTATAGATTAGATTAATAATACTAATAAGTTAATCGCTAAGAGCATAACTAGATCTATTCTTAAAGTTAATAAAGCAATCTAAGATAAGTAAAAGGAAGATAAGTTAAAGATAGATAAAGAGTTTCTAGTCTTTAGTAATATATTAGATAAAGGTTCTATAGATTAGCAAATCGAGAACTTACTTATACTTAAACTACTATTTTAGATTAGCAAAATTTAGTATATAGTTTAGTAAGAACTTCGGGAAGGAAAGATATACTTAATTTAAAACTAATAGTAGATAAATAAGATAACTAGAGCGATATATAATAAATAAATAGCAAGTTATAGTCTTTAGCATAGGGAGCACTATAAAGTTATGCATTAAGACGATCGGCGCATTAGACTATAGCAAGTAGATTAGGATAGCGCGAAACTCTATATTATCTGCGAAGAAACGATTATAAGACTACTAGAAACCGAGGCACTTAAGGTCGGCGAGACTTGGGAACTATAACGAGAAACGGAGATATATTAATAGTAGGAGAACTGCGATTATGCCTACTAGCTATATTAAGAATAATACTTAATAGAGTTTAATATCGATTTAGTTAAGGGTTAACTATATTAAGTTATTAGAACTAGTAAAGGAACTTAGTGCTAGATAAACGTTGTTTTAGGTTAAAGATACTAGGATTTATAGTTAAAAGAGCTATATATAACCTAGGCAAGCTTAGGACTATTGCACTTAACTATATTAGTTTAGATTAATAGATAGAATATCCGTGTATTAATAGATTTAAGAGCTAATAAGAACTTTATTATAGAGCGAAGAGTAGACTTACTTAGACTTAAGACCAAGTTAAAGGAAGTACCCTATTAACTAGTAATAGTTAATAGCAAGAATATTAACTATAATGGAATTATTGCTTATAAGATAGAAGAGGTAGAAATGCGAGTAAGAGACTATTATATTGAAAGGATTAAGTTTAACTTAGCACCTATCGCCTTATACTAGCTTATCCTAAGGGTAAGATAGCTTAGATAATATAACTTAAGCGTGGATTAGCGAATCGAAGAGATAATGTTTAATAGCTATAACTATAAAGATAATATACCCGCCGCGACGCGGAAGAACTTAAGAGAAGTATTAGCTACTTCTATAGAGTTAGGACACTATCGATAGATAGAGGGTTTACTAATAAAGAGAAAGTTACTATTAGCATATAATAAGTTTATAGATATATTTAGGAAGAAAACAAAGCTTAATGCTTTACTATTATATACTAAGTAGGATTATGCTATAGAACTAGAATTAGGCAGTACGCCGCTATTTAAGGGAATTTATAATACTTTTAAGGAAGACTTAAGGACGCTTAAGGAGTATATTAATACTAGTTTAGCAAAAGGATAGATTAGAGAATCCAAGTCTTAGGCAGCAAGCTTAGTACTATTTATACTAAAGAAAGACGGATTACTTAAAAGACTTTATATAGATTACTATTAACTTAATAATATAACGATTAAAGATAAGTATTTAATACTATTACTAAAGGAGATGCGCGATAGGTTATAAGGAGCTAAGATCTTTATATAATTAGATATTAGGGATATATATCCCTATATTAGGATTAAAGAAGGAGACGAATAAAAGATAGCATTTAAGACTTAGTATAGATTATATAAGTATTTAGTTATGCTATTCGGTTTATATAATATACTAGCAATATTTCAGAGATAGATTTAGAATATCCTTAGGGAATAGTTAAACGTGGACTATATTATATATCTTAACGATATTCTTATTTTCTTAGAAAATAAGGAGAAACACTAGGAAAGCGTGCAAGCTATACTTTAAGCATTAAAGATAGCGGGTATAGCGCTTAAACTAGAGAAATATTACTTCTTCGTTAATAAGGTTATCTTTCTAGGGTTTATAATAACCCTAGATAAAGTAAAGATAAACCTAGGGAAGATATAAGCAGTAGTAGAGTAGAAGTCGCTAATATCGGTTAAAGAATTATAATCTTTCTTAGGATTTGTAAATTTCTATTAACAATTTATTAAGGGATATAGTGGTATCGTAGCGCTACTTATAATACTTATAAAGAAAGAAGTTTAGTTTAAATAGA
>JAPZPB010000860.1:0-12525 GCA_037952635.1 Bryoglossum gracile | reverse complement strand
GTTTTATAATTTTGCAGACCGAAAACCGGTCTAGTCTAGTCTAGTCTCGATTTTCGGTCTAGTCCGGTTAGTCTATATAAAAGCAAGGTATAAAAGCGTTACTATTAAGCGTTAAGCTATATAGAAAAAGGGGTGTGTTATACTTAAAGTGTTAACCTTATTAGTTAATCTAGAGTAGTTTCCTAAAGTAGCTATATGCAGTGCTATACGCTATGCGCTAAGCTGGCTTAATATAAGCTAAGCTAGCTTAATATAATCCAGGACTAGATTTGTAGTTATATATATATATATATATATACATATATAATAATATAAGTATTATTACAAATATATATATTTAGCATTTCTAGTAACCCTATTAATACTTTTTAATAAAGTAGTAATAAAGCGCAATTAAGAAGAAAGAAGATTTCTTTACCGCAATAATATAAAGATTAATAACTTAGAGTATATAATTATAAATTAAGTCCTTTTTTATAATTTAATCAAATTTTTAATTAATAATACTTTATAGTAATTTAATTATTTAGAGAATAGTCCTCGTTGCATTTATAGCAAAAATAGCATTTTTAATATCACGTTAAGTAGTATACTATAAAGCAGTGAATAATGATTATCTAATTACTATATAAAAGGGTAAGCTTCCTAGTTATATATAGGACGAGCGCCAAGGCTCGCTAGAGCGTATAAGTATAAGTAAGGTGCTCTATGCGTAGTGCGCGCCGATAAACTGCCGCCTGAAATAAAACCACGTGATTGTATCTGGAATGTCCCGTGATAAAGCACCCCGCGTGGCGGTGAGAGAAGTGCGCTGTGGTCACGCTGCTGAGCACGTCCCATAAAAAATTCAACACTGCATCATTCAACGGTTTATCAACAAACCCCTTCCACCAACAGCCCAACCACCAAACCCTCTGCCGACGGGTTCTACAATTCAGGGCTATGGAGAGAAAAGCTTCGTCGCCAATGGCGCCCACATTCATGGTGTCCGCACCAGGAAAAGTCATTGTCTTTGGTGAACATGGTGCCGTATATGGCAAACCAGCCATTGCCGCAGCCATCTCTCTCAGATCCTATCTCCTTGTCACCACTCTCTCCAAGTCCCAACGCACCGTCAAACTGAATTTCAGAGACATTGGTTTGAATCATACATGGAAAATCGACACTCTGCCATGGGATGTTTTCCACCAACCTTCTAAGAAAAGGTCCTATTACTCCCTTGTCAGCTCCCTCGACCCTGAATTACTCGACGCCATCATACCGCATGCAGAGGCCGTATCGAAGGAACTTCCAGAGAAGCAGCGAAAAATCCACGCACGATCTGCGACCGCCTTCCTCTACCTCTTCCTCTCCTTAGGCTCCCCGGAAAGTCCTGGATTCATCTACACTCTTCGATCTACCATTCCAATTGGCGCTGGTCTGGGTAGCAGTGCCAGTGTCTGCGTCTGCTTGAGTGCAGCGCTGCTCCTTCAGATACGCACCCTTGCAGGACCTCATCCTGATCAGCCTCCCGAGGAAGCAGAGGTACAGATTGAGCGCATTACTCGCTGGGCATTCGTGGGCGAGTTGTGCATACATGGAGACCCTAGTGGGGTGGACAATGCGATCTCTGCGGGTGGAAAGGCCGCGATCTTCCAGAGAAACGAATCTGGACCACCATCCGTCACTCCTCTCACCAAGTTCCCAAAACTACCACTCCTTCTCGTTGACACACAACAACCACGCTCAACAGCTGCGCAGGTGGAGAAAGTAAAAACATTAAAAAACAATCACCCTGAGATGACAGAGTTGATCTTAGATGGGATTGGCCAACTTACAACGTCTGCACTAGAGCTCATTTTATCCGCTGATTTTGACGACAATGGCATGTCTGATGCTCTCGAGCGCTTAGGAACTTTGATCTGTATGAACCACGGATTCCTGGTTTCATTAGGGGTCTCTCACCCCCGTCTAGAGCGCATCCGCGAGCTTGTGGATTATGCGGATATCGGCTGGACAAAACTCACTGGTGCTGGAGGTGGTGGATGTGCTATCACGCTCTTCCGACCAGGCGTCAAAGATAAAACCATCAAAGAGCTAGAGCGGAAGTTTACTACAGAAGGATTTCAGAAATATGAGACTATCCTAGGTACCGACGGAGTTGGGATTCTTTGGCCTGCCGTATTCCGAAACGGCAGCGATGGAGAGGGTGGCGAAGAGATCAATCAGGAAAAGTTTGAAAATGCTGTCGGTGTTCAAGGTATCGAACAACTAGTTGGAGTGGGAGTGCAGGAAAATCGGGAAGGATGGAAGTTCTGGACGCGAGCTGTTGTCTGAGATGAAACAGAGATCATTGACTGACTGATCGATTTCTACCTGATGCGAGATGATGATGACCAGGCCGCGCTTTGGCGTGCGGTCTTACACGGTGATTAAGGCGCCTTGCAGCTGCTCCTCGAGAGCGGAAATCTCCTTTGATTGCGAGACAGCCAGCTTGCTACACGGATAGTCTCTTGCCTGAAAAAGATCGACACAAATAGAATTGGTTGAAAATCTCAGAAACTAGCCTTTGCATTTGCATAGAAGTATGGGGAAACCCTAAGGTACATAGGGCAAAACCCAAACTAAGGCTTATCATCGCTCCCTCCCAACAGTCTTCCAACAGTCTCCCAACACCCTCCCAACACGCTTCCTTATTTCATCTCTCGGATCGGTATTTAGCTCTCCTATTTATTCTAATTAGCTCTCTACCCAGATAGCCA
The DNA here is from genome assembly GCA_037952635.1 of Bryoglossum gracile. NCBI lineage: Eukaryota > Fungi > Ascomycota > Leotiomycetes > Helotiales > Bryoglossaceae > Bryoglossum > Bryoglossum gracile. The sequence goes on along the minus strand of JAPZPB010000860.1, from coordinate 9,784 downwards.
TATCTTTAGAATCAAGATCATTACTTACACACCCACACCCTCCTGTCTATTTATTCCGCCTTTGTTAGCTTCTTGTCTTTAAAATCTAAGATTATTACTTACCCCCCCACAAGAAGGACAACATGTACATGGCTACGTATTTCATATCTGTTAGCTCCATGTATAGCAGCTCGGGGATGAGAGGAGAGCCCGGCGATGGCTCTCATAGCGTGTTCACCAGAATGAAATGGCGGACGTTGCCGTTGTAGCCGTTCATGGCCGAGCTACCGATCAGGATTGTTACTTACATCATTCTTACATCTCTAAATACCCACCTCTGTCAGCCGTCGCACAAAGAGTCGTATCTCTAGAGTCTAAGATCATTACTTACATCACAGCTCGCCTCGTCAGCAAGTACCAACTCCTTGATTGAAACTGCCATTGTGACTGTGCGGATGGGCAAGTTGAAAAGTATATGTCAGAGGCTGGGGTTGTATGGTAGAGTGAAGAGGTAAGATAGGTAGGAGTTGATGGATAGTGGTGAAAGCGAGGATGGTTTTGACTCTTTCTTTTCGACCAAACCATCCCCCTTATTTATACTTTTACAGCGCCAGCTCGGAAAAGCTTCCTACGAGGCCTTACGCCCGTTGCTATCGGCTCCGGCTCCTTTTCCGCTTCCTTATTGGTGCCCTCTACGGATTCTGTCGCAGCTGCCTGTCTGAGTACCAACCATAGCCCTTGGACCAGAGCTAGGAAGACCAATAATGGGCCCGTACGATGCACACCATAACATTGCCACAGATTTGATTGGCAGTGATGCACTATGCATCTCTGCATTCGACGTGACAAACGTGGGCGAACGTCCCAGGCGTTTACCGTGCATAGTAATGTATCCTGTCTAATCCAATCAACCTAGCTACAGTAACGACAAAGCTCAGAGTTTTCGTGGCTTCCATTCTCCGCAATTGGAGCGGCACTTCAGCCGAGTAGGGCGTAGATTGCGCTAACCAACCCCCCCAAAAAGAATCCTAGGAGCCAAAGCGGAGAAATTGTTCTGCCGAGCATTACTGGTGCATCTCAAATCGATTTTCATCTTTGCGATGGCACCGCGGCTCGGCACGTTATCGCTGTCCCCGTTCCGCTACATGACGACATGGTCAGTGTGTTCAATCACGTGGAGGACCAGGGAAGTCAATTCCAACCGCTTCCATCACGGCCTCCTCACGTGGATATTATCGCCTCGAGCGCGGCAGAAGATAGGTTATCGATGAAGCTACTGGCTACACATAATGTCCATGCTGAGTACATTCGCGAGCGATCCTAATGGGATTAATATATGATCCACCCACATCCGCTCAGGTTATAGATATGGATGAGGCTTTTTAAGATATGTATCTATATAAATCACTGTGTCATATCACTTTAATAGGAAGAGGAATCCATATATATATCACCAGCACGTGGACTACTACTTTATTATCATAATCTACACATTTTGATTATTTCCCCTTCGTACTTCGCTCCTGTTTAAGCTCTACCCTCTCCATCGCTGCTTCTCTCGATGATTACCAAAGAGTTGGGAGGTTCGACAATCGTTTCAGTATTCGTCCATGGAGGGTGGTTGGACATCGCTCAATCAATACCAAGCTCCTTTATCCTCCTCTTAGCCCAAGCTCCCAGATCACCGAAATATCCCTCTAGATCATTGCCTTGCCACTCTCGCAACACAAACCAAAGGTGGCGTGCGTCTTTCCCTGCCTAGATTGCACGTTTGTAATTAGGCGCTAGATTGAAAAGAACCTGCGCGGAGAAAGGCAGTTACTTCTTATATACTAAGAAAGATAATAATTAAACGAAGAACATACCTCGAAATATTGCCTTGCCTATGTTATATACTACGCGCGGCCGTCTATAGTTGCATCGTTAAACACTCGAGTAATTAAAGGGGCGGCATTCTTATCTATTACTAGATTAACGGTTACCGCTATTAATAGATCAGATAAGATAGCCGGCATAATGCATCTAGTCTCTTAGTTATATAAAGACATTATAAAGGGTTAACCGTTTGCATCTATTATAATCAATATATTATAAATGCCGAAATCGCTATAGTTGAGAATAAAACGATAAAAAGAGATCTAGTCGCTATCTTTAAGCATAATATATAAGATAAAGCGCAAGAGAGACTACTTAGCCGCCGTAGCAATAAGATCGATAGTGTTGTTATTATCCTCTTACCCGATCATGTCGCTTATATCCCTAATTGTCGCTTCGATCTTGGACGTGAAAAGAGCAATATAGAACTCGTATATAAGAGTAACGGGAATAGGGAGCGATTTGGGCTTCTGTTTAAAGAAGCGTTCGCGGAGCTAAAGAGTAGCAAAGTTAAGCGGGAGACTAAAGTTGAATAGTAATACGCGGATATAGGCTGATTAACTAAGAAGATAGGCCTAGAGAGTAGATTAGCACAACTTAAATTGCAGAGCAGATTTTTAACATACCTTCGCATCTAGGCTAAGATCCCGCTATATATTATTCTCTCCCTTTGCTCTTTTAAACAAAAACAAGCGACGGCTTAAGATATCTTGGAGATTAAGCTTAGGACTAGTATGCTGCACTGGAATGCGATAGTAAAGCAAGTAGAAGGCCAAGATATTTGGTTCTAAGCGCAAGAGCTTATATACTGCAACCTTGAACTTAGCTTTAAGAACTTATACACAAATTAGGAAGCCGTTATAAGTAAGCACGTTAATATCGCCACGAGCTAAACGCGCCACGATATCTAGTCTATTCGATAGCTTAAGGTAAAAACCCTGTGTTATCTAATCTTAGTCTTAGTATAGACTAGATTGTAAAGATAGCATACTTATATAGTTATTAGAGCCCTTAGAGACAATTAGGATATTAATTACCTAGGCGCTAAGATTCTTTTCGATTTCTTAAATAAGTAGGTTTATATTCTAAGCTCCGTGGAATAAGCTATTGCTACTAAGGACTAAGGAAAGCAGTTGCTTGCCGTCGAAGTTAGTGCTATCTAGCATCTTAGGCTAATTATCCTTAATATATATATTATCTTCAATAGATATAATAGAGTAATTAAGAGTAGAAGTTCTAGGAAATATAATATTAATCTTAGAGAAAGAATATAAGCAATAAGGAGATTAACGGAGAAGTAAGTAGTTTATTAAGTTGTAGCTAAAAGACGCGTTCCAAGGCAGCCTAGTAGCTAGTATGCCGAATTTAAGGCTATAGTAAGCTATTTCCGCACCTAAAACCTAGGTAAGATATGCAAATTATAATAAGATATATAATAAAGCTATCTAGAGTATACCGCATTCTGCTAATACTTAGCTAAATTAAAAATAGCACTATAAAGCCGCAAGTTATAAGCTAATTAGTTAATTAAGCATTACCTTATAACCCTAGACCTAGAGTCGCATTCTTATAAAGGTTTTAAAGTCGTAGCCTAATCGATAATTTAACCTTAACTATATAATTAGGATATAGTTTAGTATATTAAGGCTTAAAAGCTATATTTGCATTATATTGGTTTTATTAAAAACGCGTAGCATATATATATTATATATATAATATGCTTATTACGTTAATTAATAATTCTTGATTATTCTATATATTTAGGTAGTAGAGCTCTAATATATAATTAAGGCTCTGTACTAGTGCTATAACTAAGCTATAATTAAGAGGCTACGTGATTAGTTAAACTAATATATTATAAGTATAATCTTTAAGATATATATAATTAAGATAAGCGTTATATTTTAAAGTCTTATAAAGAAAGGAATAAAGATATAAAATCTATAAGTAAAGAAGATAATTGTTTAATTATCTATAAAGATCTTCTCGCCTAAAGCTAGCGCTTAGTAGAATCGCATAGATGCGGCATAATAGAAAGGAAAATAGGAAATAGTTAGATTAAAAATTGCTAATATCGCTATAGTTAAGCGTAAGTAAATAGCTAATAATTGCGATAATAAACGCATAGTAATACTATACGCTTAAAGAGTCGTAGTTTGAATTACTTTATTTCGGCTTTAATAAGTAGTTATAGTCCTTTTTACACTTGCTATATACCCTAAACTTAGGCTCTTCCTCGTTAAATATAAACGCAATAGGGATAAACTTATCTTAGTCGTAATCGTTGCTATTATTACTAAGCACTATAACGCTCGCATCGCTAATCTTTATCTTTAACTAACCTTTCTAAGCGATTATATTATTGCCGAATAGACTATTGCATCCGTTTAAGGAGAGAACGGCGTAGAAGTCTAAGAGGAAGGATAGCAAAGGGGTGAGCGTAGCGGTCCTAGTAAGGAGAGTCAATCGGGGTAAGGCGTGAGGCCGCGACTAGAAAAAACTAAAGAAATATAACTTATATAATAGGGACGACGGCCAACTCCATTGGGAGCACCTGGCCACTGGATGCTATCCAGGTCGTCGGAACGACCTTGTTCCCTAAGGAAGCGATGTCCCTGACGGCCTGATTATCCATCAAGTGCGCGGTGCCTTCCACCTTGACGATGGCCTCCTCGGCGCCGACGGTGTGGTGGCGCGGTGCTGGAGGTAGAGGCAAAAGGCCACATTGGCCGCATGCTTGAGGAAGACATCGCGGATGGGGCCGTTAATGATGTTGTCGACGGACGGGGCCTATATAAGCGTCCAAGCGGTCAGCGTCCAGACGGGGTGAACATGGATAAGTACAAACCTGACGGGAGATATTCGCCTCCTCAAGAGAGGGGAGATTGTTGTAACGAACGTGGTCGACGAGGGCGGTCATAGTGAGACGAGCAAAGTAATGGCCAAAGGTAGATAGAGAAAACTGGGTAGATATGTGTTCAGATAATGATGTACGGAAGTTCCACGATGGTATCCTATTTGCGAGGGCTCTCAAGAGGCTCCAAGGCGGTTCTTAACCTCTGTGCAAATGAGGCTCTCAAATCCTCCAAGGTACAAAGTGCGGAGGTCCGCCCCAATGCCTTCCACATGTTTTATTGAAGCCTTGGCTACGAGCCAATGGTGGACGCGAGTGCTTGGTTTGCCCCCAACGTGAACTTGTTTGAGCCGCATGCCGCCCCGAAACAGATTGTGCATGTAGTATGCAGCTGCTATCCCCTTTGATCCAATCAACCTAGTCGTAGCGAGGACAAAGTTCAGAGTCTGCATTTAGTGTTAGCACAATTCAAGCTCCCGCCCTTCCTTTTCTCCGCGGCTAGAGCCGCATCTTGACCGAGTAGATCGTAACAGTCTTAGCACTAACCACGATACACTGCAACCGGAGGCCGTTTTCGACCCCATAACGAAGGCGACTAGTTGATTGGTCTGCTAATACAAACATGCTGATGCCCCTGAAGCTGCACTTTCTATTTCAAGAGGGCCGCTTCTGGTCCCATTCTCGAGTTGCACGTGATATTTGTCATCCCTGTCCCTCGTAGTTGGTTTTCCTCTGGTTCCGCCGACAAATCAGCTAAAGTAATAGTTGTAGCCTGAGGCTATATACCACCCATGATAAGGCTGCCAAAAGACCCCGACTCCTAAGCATCCAGGCATGAAATTGACAGAACAGAATTATCCAATTGCGAACGTTCTCTCTACCACCATTCTTGTCTTTTGAAAGACCTTAGCATTATCTAAAACTAAAGACCATATAGTATTAAGCATTATCTAGCGGGCATCAAGATGACTATAGTCAAAGAGAGCGGCAATGATAGTAAGTCGCATAACCCCTTATTCTTAGAGATTCTTTACTAGTAGATTAATATTCAAACTTTAAAGTGCTTACCCACTATAGAACTAGGTATCCTCACGTCCCTTAGCGCAAAAGCACCATAGACCGTCGAAGGAGTTATAGCAAAGCTTCTAGGAGGTACCTTAATCGCGGGTTTTTTCTTGCTTATTTCCTTCTTCTATATGCTTAAGCGTCTTAAGATAACTAAGCGCGAAGGCTAGCGACGATCTAGCATTTCTTAGTATATCCTTCTAAATCTACTATCTTTAGAACTAATAACTTCGTAGCTGCAAGTTAGTCTTTAACTATATATATAGCATATTGCTTATTATTATATTCGCACTTCCCTCTTTATTCTCGAAGATTAATATTATATACTATATAAAGATAGCTCTTATATACAATATAGCTAAGGCGCTTATTAGAGATATTATACTAATAGATAAAGTTAAAAAAGATAAGAAAAACTAATAAGAAGAAATAACTATAGATTATTTTATAAATAGCTTACTTAGAAAAGTTAATAGTAAGATTATAAGTAAGGAAATTAAGGATATCTAGTATAAATATAAGGATAGCAAGACTCTAGAAAGCAAGTTTATATGCAATATTAATAAGATTAAGTTAATTCTATAGATATTAAACTATAAGCGCGCTTATAAGTATAAGTTAGACTTAAGGGATTTTAGCTAGGTTATAAGCAGGATTAAATTGCTTAAGGTAAAGGAGTAAGTAGCTAAGGTGCTAAGGGAACGCGAGGAGTTTTAGGGTAAAAGACTATATATAATATACTTAGCGAAGATACTTCTAAAAAAGAAGTCTTTAGCATAGAAGTTAAAGTATTATAGCGATAGCAAAGCTTAAGTTAATATATATTATAATCGCAAGGCATAGGATACTATATAGTAAAGTCTTAGATAGATGCTAAAGATAGCTGCTATATTAGTAGCAAGCTAGTTTAAGCTAATCTAAGTTTATTCTTAAACTCTTAAATCCAAATTCCTTAAAATTAATCGTAGTAGCCGCAGCTTATACTCTATTGCAAGCCTGGTTTAAGCATATATACACTAGTCTCTATACTTTAGAGAAGCTAGTCAACCTTCTTATACTTTAACTTATTTAGTAGTAACCTTTAAAGCTTCTTAATTGCTGCTTTGCTACTCTTATTTACTGCTTTTCCTACTACTATTAAGCAGAGCACCTTATTTTCTTTTAGTAGCTAGTTATAAAAAAGATTAATAATTACGCTTCGCGACTTAGCTATTATCTTAGAACCTAGTAGAATATTTATCTAGGCAACTACTAAGTAAACTTTTAAATTAAGTTAAAACTCGATAAAAGGCCCCCTTTTTATATATATAGAAATATATTCCTTAGGGATTAGGATAGCATTTAAAGTAGTATAAAATACTTATCTTGGCTTATCTCGGGGTATATAAAGCTAAAGTTAACGTTTATAAATAGAAAGTGCTACTTCGCGGGATTATCTATAAACCTTAAGCATTATAAAGGGATTAACGCCCTAGAAAAACAAGCGTTAAACCCAGTTACTAACTTTAATATTAATTTAAAGAGAGCGTAGTGCTAAGATAGCGAAATGCTATATCTTAGATTAAAGTTCTAAAGAAAGGATTAAAAATTAAGGAAATTTAGATAATAACTACTAAGTTAGTAACTAGCGGTATTAATAGCCAAGATAAGAAGCGATATTAAGAATAGCTTTAACGATTCGCGACTTATAAAGTAGTAACTTCTAGGTCTATAAGCATGCTTTAATCGGTTTAAGCTCGCGGATTATTTATAGAAAAGCTATTAAGTTAAGGGGAAGGTAATTTAGCCTAAAGAGAGTTAAAATTATATCTATTAAGAAGCAGATAATTAGATTTATATTTTAGATATTAAAAGTTACTTTATTCGAATTGCTACTTTAAGTATCTTTAAGTTAAAGTATTACTAGATAAAGAAGGAAGTAGATAAGTAAGTTTAGTATTTACTTTTATAAAAAGATGCAAAAGATAATGCTTTATTAAGTCCGCTTATACTAGTATTAATGCTAGTTAAGCAAGCTATAATAAAAAGGCGTTTATTAAAACTAAAAATCGCAGAAACTATAAAACCCTTATCGAATAGTTAAACTAAAAGTTGCGAAAACTATAAACCCCTTATTAAATAGCATTATAGTTAAGATAACACGCGAGTATACATATGCCTTTAAAGAACCTTATATTAAGCAAAATAAAGCCTTGCACAAACTATAGATTAAGCAGACTTCTAGCAAGCCGGCTTTTATATAGCGCCCTTTCTATTAGATTAGCAGAATATTCTATTAGTTTAATAAGGTAACTAGCCGGAAATCGGAAGCGTTGCTATTAGCGACTTAAGCAACTTTAATTTAAATAATATAGGATCTAACTAAATTGCTTCGAACCTTCTTGTTTTAGATTACTTAAATGCTATATTACTAGTTTTCAAGTAATATCTTAATAGTAACTTGTCTTTGCTTTATATAAGATGCTAATATTTAGCTAACGATAAAAGCTTTCTATAAAGCCTTATACCTAATCTATAGTAGTTAAATACTAAACTCTAGTCTAATTTAATTCCTTATAATAACTTAAACTTATTCTTAGCTTTTAGACTAGCTTCGAGTTTAGTTAATTAAAGAGACTGCTCTCTTGCTTTTGCTATTCTCTAAGCTAGCGAACCTTTGCCGCTAAAGCCTTAATTAAACTTTGAATATACTAGCGCTAGTCTAGCTACTAGTTTATTTAATTAGGAAGACTACTTCCTTGCTTTTACTACTCTTTAACCTTTGCCGCCGGAATCTTAATTAAACTTCGAAGAGGCTAGTGCTAGCTTAGCTTTAAGTTTATTTGATTAGGGAAGCTGCTCTCTTGCTTATATTACTCTTTAACCTTCGCCGCCGGAATCTTAATTAAACTTTAAGTATAGCGATAGTATTAATATCTTCTTAGAATTAGTCCTAGATCTTAAATAGCGTCTAGGAGCTAGCTTGCCTTAATACAAGTTTTGGCTAGTTTCTTCTAGTAATACAAAACAAGCACTTAGTGCTAGCTTCGCTCTTATTAGAAGAGAGCTGTCTTGCAATCTCCGTAGAAGGACTAAATAGTCTCAATATCTAAGATGCTAGGCTTAAAATACTAAGGTAATTGCTAAACGGGTTTAAACGACTCGGGTATTACATAGAGGTTAATAGAGCATTATATAAGCTATAAGACTCTCTTGCCTTATAGTTTACTAATCTTACTAATATACTTAGAGCGTTTAGACTTAAGTAGCTTAAGGAGAAGCTTTGTATATTCGTAGACTAAGATCGTCGAGTATTTATACTCTTTTATATAGATAACGTGCTTATAGTATACTTGTTAGTAAATAAGGAGTACTCTTAGAAGTATATTAATAAGTTATAATAAGTATATAAATTGCGTAAGGAAAAAGAAGTTAAATAGTTCCTAGGAATAAAGATTTTAAGAGATTGTATAAAGAAGAAGATCTAGCTTATATATAACTTATATATTAAGAAGATCGCAGAGAAATTCTCTTTAATTAATAGAAAAACTCTAAGCATACCTTTTCCTTTTTTAAAGCTTACAAAATACAAAGAGCAAGCGTTTTGATAATAAATTAAGAGCTACTAAGAGAAGGTTAGGTTATTATTATATATAGCGATTATGCTACAACTAGATATAGCGTTTATAGCTTTAAAACTCTTCTAATTTCTTATGAATCTAAGCCTAGAGCACTTTACCGCGATTAACTAGACTATTAAGTACTTATTTAGAACTTGATTCCTAAGCATCTAGTATAAGGATAAGCATAAAGATACTTATTCTATAATTGCATTAAATGCTTTTTTTTATTAGGAAAGGAGAAGTAAAAGAGTTTAGGGATATAACCTGATTGGCTAAGGTATAGCAAGGCTAGTGAAAGTAGACCACTTGGTAAGCGAGGCTACTTTCACGTATATAAAAGAGGCTTAACTTTATACCTTCTTCTTAGCTAGTTAGTCGATTTAATATTAGTATATTCTACCCTATAGCT
>JAPZPB010000859.1:0-12539 GCA_037952635.1 Bryoglossum gracile | reverse complement strand
TATTACTATTCTATGCTAACTATAGGTTTAACCCTAAAGCATATAGAACTGCGATCGAAGGGAGTTTAATTGCTTAGTAAGCAGAAATCTAGGTAGATTAGCTTAAATCGCTATATAAATAACTTATCACATCAAGTAGTATACCATAGAGCAGTAAATGATAATTGTCTAATTACTATATAAAAGGGAGAGCTTCCTAGTTATATATAGGACGAGCGCCAAGGCTCGCTAGAGCGTATAAGTATAAGTGGGGTGCTCTGTGCGCAGTGCGCGCAATGCGCTATACCCTTATTAGCTATATATTACTAGGCAATATAATATACCCCTTAAAGGCGGTAGCTTGCTAGTTCTAATTAAGCTTAGCGTCTTTATGCGGCTTGCTTTAGCCCTATATAAACAAAGCCTCTATCGCGCCTTCCCTTGCTCCTTAAGATAACTTTATTATAATAGCTTGCACTAAGAAGACTACTAGCTCTAGCTGCGGCTATGGCCGCCCCTTAGTAAGTATCCTATGCTCCCTTATATATATTTTGCACCTTATAATGCGCTATATAGCGTATTTATAGTATTATTATAACGGGCTATATAGAGCTTTTAGCAATATTTATATTGCTCCTTACTCTATACCCGGTGCTTATATATACTATAGCTAACTAGATATATATATAGAAGAAGAAAAAGAAGACGAAGAAGACGGTTGCCCTGGCTCCCGCCCTGGCCCCGGGTCCTTCCCTTGCTCCCCCCCCCGGTCGCGCTCCCCGCCATCGCCGTTCGGTAATACCCCCTTTCCTCCCCCCTCTAGCTCCCTGCCTTGCACGCTCGCAAGGCGATATATAAGAGCACTCTTGCCTTAGCTACGTTAAATTAGCCTTAGTAAGTCGCTTAACCGGCATCTGCTATAATATGCTCGGTTATAGTAAAAGATAATGCATATATTGCTTCTTAGGGTATACTTATAAAGTCTTTCCGCCTAGCGTAGTTGCTCTAGCTAAGGCCTTAATCAACGCCCTCGAGGCTAGTAATATAAGCAAAGCTTGCATTTACTTGCTAAAAGGGATTATTAAAGAGGCGCTTGCCGCGGCTGCCTAGGCTAAGCTAGAGGCAAGGGAGGAGGCAGAAGAAGAGGAAAAGGAAAAGGAAGAAGCTACTACTATCCCTTCGCTAGCTCCCCTTAATGCCTTCTTGCGAGAGAAGCGCTAACGTCTTAAGGTTCTCCTAGGGGAGCTAGTAGACAAGCTATTTACCTAGGCATGCAATGCTCTAGGCTTTGCAACTTATAAGTATATAGCTTAGGATCAGGTCCTATTATGCTCCCTTAGCTAAGAAAAGGGGCTTCGCAACCTACTTTTAAAGTGCGGCTTAGGAACGTTCCTTATAATAAAATTGCTTAAACTAGATTCTTATACTCCCTTTTCTTTAAATATAATAAAATATAATAAATAAAAGCGCTAAAAGCGTATTTATAAGTTATATTATAACTACTTAAGCTCCTTTACTTTAGCCTAAGCATCTTATAAGTTAAGCAATGCTTTAAAGTAGTTAAACTTATAGCAAGGAAGGTTCTTAGTAAGTCTATTAGCTAGCATATCGTTTATTAAAAAGTATATAACCTCGAAAGACCTTTTCTAGTGCTCTTGCTAAAGCTATATATTATATATATCTATATGCTAAAGCTTAGTAGATATCCTTATATTCTCTTTTACTATAAGTCTAATCGTTTATTAATTATTATAAAAGATATTCTATAATTGCTTGATTTCTAATTAAAGCTTTATAAAGAAGCATTTAAGCGCTATTATTTCTTTTGCTGCTTATTATAAAGCTAGTAGCTCTATTTTTATAGTTAATATAGTAATTATATCTTATCGCGCGGCCTTCTATGCAATTAAGCTACTATATAAGGAAATAGTATAGCTATAAGATAAGCGCCTTATCTTTAGGTTATTAGCGAATAAAGCGTTTAACGCTATTATAAGCTATATTTCTTGCTATCTTGCGCTATACTCGATTACTAGGAAGCGCGTGCTAAAGAGGTACTATATAGTCTAGTTTATAATGCTTAAGTAAGCTATGCTCGGGTTTTATAAAAAGCGCAATAGCTAAGCTGCCGCGAAAGCTATATTTAAGCAGATTATAATCGCTATATAAAGTATAAAACTTACTTTCCTTTAGTATTTCTTAATTTAAGCTAGCGATGCTTGTTCCTTGTTTAGAATAAGCTTTACTATAAGTAATAGCATGCTTAGGCACTGCCCTATTATTAGGTTAAAGGTTATCGCGATCTTCTTAATATAAGTATTATATATAAGGGAAAGCGTTTTCGCTGCTTAGTCTCGAATAACGTATATTCTAAGGAACTACTTTAAGTTATTAAGCTTATATAGTTTATATGCTCCTTTTATCCCTTTAATTGTCTTTTAAGCTTTTTATTTATTATCTTAGTAATAAAGCATAATAATATTATTAATAAAGAATATAATAATAATCTTATGCTACTTATTAATAAATAAGCATAGCTTTTCCTTGCTTGCAACTAGGCTAAGCTTAAGAAGCGTTAATAAGAACTTGTTATATTATAGTACTAATAAGTCTTATAGCTTATATAAAGCTTAATCGATCTTTATATATACTTTCTTTTATAACTTAAAGCTATCTAGCAAGTAGTAAACTACTAGCGCGCTTATCTTGCTATAGCGTGCGTTTATAAACGCGTTTACTATATCGAATTGCTTTATTTCTAGGTTAAAATAGGCTGCTATTATATACGCTACTTTAAAGGACCTTCTAGCGAGCGTAGCAGCATAGGTTAAGGAGAGCGTATCGTCGTCTTAAAGGTCTCCCCTTATTATAATATAAGCTTTGCATTTAATTAAGTAGCCGTTTAAGTTTACTTTATATATAAATACCCACTTAAGTAGGATTAGTATAACTATAGCTTCTATGCTTAGTATTACTTGCTAGCAATTTCAAGCTTCTAAGTTAGCTATCTCTTGCTTTATATTCTCTTTAAACTACTCTTTAAGAGCGTGATTCTTAAGATCCTTCTACTTCTTTAAAGCCTTTAGAAGATCGTTATTATATATTTTAGGCATCGTGGAAAGCTCTTTCTTAAGTTTAGCGTTCCTCGATATCTTATTTTATAAAATTAAAGCTACTATTATAATATGCACTGTTTTATGCTTCTTATTATTGTTTAACGCTCTTAGCGTTAGCTAGAAGGTTATTAAGAAGTCTTCGAGCTAATCTTTATTGCTATCTAGTATAAGTATTAAGTAGCTCCTTGCCTATTTACTATAGCCCTCTAAGCTTTCGCCCCTATTCCTCTTGCTTTAATAAGAGGCTAGAGGATGCTCTTTTCTATTTCTTTAGCGCTTAGGCTAAGTAGTTTCTAGTTATATAATTATAGTACTAGTATCTACTATAATCGTGTTTTCTTAATATACGATTATAGCATCTATATCTACTATAATTATATCTTCTAGTATTAATAGCTTATATATAAGCTCTTGCGGAGTCGTGGTATACTCCCGGCGTTCTAATAAGTTATTATACTAAGTTCCTTCTCCTAGATTTATATTTTAACTATATATTTAGTCGATCGGAGTATATCTATCTGCAAGCTTTTATAGATATATAGCTTGCTTCCAGCGCTCTAATAAGTTCTCTCCTTAGGCTATAATACCCTAGTTTTCCCCTCTCTCGTTACTTGTAAAGCTTATAAGTTCTAGAGTTGCTTCTAGGGATAGAAGTCTTATTTATTAATCGTAGGATGCCTTTACCCTTAAGCTTTAAGCCTCGGGAGCTTCTAGAACACCCCTTATAAGCTTAGCAACCTCTATTTTGCTAATAGGGTTATCCTCCTAGGAGTCGATGTTCTTAACAATTTGCCTAATATTTTAAGGCTCTATTTCTATAATTTAGATATCTTTAATAATTATTTATATAATCTTAAAAGCTTAGCCAAGCTCTTATTCCTGCTTTAAAAGATAAAGCAAATCCTTATTAAACGTTATATTCTTAGTAATTATTACCTTATTAAGCATAAGAACTTAGATCCTATATATATTAGAAGCTATATAGCTAACTAAGTATCTAATATATCCTCTTAGATTTACTTTAAATGCTTTTATTTCTATACTAGCTTCTCTTTTCTTATCTAACGGGTATGCCTAAGCTTTATAGCGGTATATCCTGCTCTAATCTAGTCTTAGATCTACTATAATATATATAATAATCTATAGATTATACTATTTAAAGTAGTCTTTAAACTAGGAAAGCAGGACCTTATTTAGCAAGCGCTACTTATAGCGCTTTAAAGGTATTATGCTATAAAGCTTAATAGCTATTTATATACTCTCTAGAAATATAATCTTAGGCAAGTTAGCTGCTTTAAGCATAATAATTAACTTTATAATAATATCTTATCCTGCCCTCTTTAAGCTACTATTCGTCTTATGCATATATAGCAGTAAAAGCTCTATTATAATTCCCTTAACTTCTACTTAGCGCTCGTATTTTGTTATATAGCCTTAGTTAATCGCGATTATAGAACTATTGTTATTATGCTTTAGTATATAAATTAATAGCTTATACTTGCGTTGTACTTATGCCTCAAACTTTCTTATACTCCCGAATACCTTGATTATTATTTTTTTAGTAAGCAAGAAGCTATAAAGCTTCCTATTATACTTATCTTTAAGTAAGAGTAGCTAGGATATCCCGTTATAGCCTTCTAGAAAGTTAAATAGGTCCTAGCTAACCTTATAAAAGGGTCTTAGCGAGCGGTGCTTACTAGCTCGCCTCGATATAACTTGCTTAGCATATATTTAAGCGCAATGCTTGCACTTTACTCTTAGGATTCCCTTAATCTTAACGTTTCTCTTATAATTAATAAGCTCTTCTAGAGCTTTTAGTGCTAGATAGCTAGCTTAATTATACTATAGCTACGCTTCGTCGCTCCTTAGCTTAAAGTAGTCCTTAGATCTCTTAAAGGCTTTCCTTACTATTCTTTTAAGCGTTGGAAATATTATTATGCCTATAGCACTTATTAGAATCACGTTTTAGAAGCTTAAGTAAGAAGAAAGTAGCTTGTATTCAAGGAATACTAGATTTTGCCTATGCACTAGTTGCTTAAGTAAAGTGCTCTTACTTAGCTTCTTATACTGCAATATATAGTTATAACCTTAGTACTATATGCCGAGTGCTTATAGTCGAGCTTTGGAAATAATATTAGAGTAGAAACCTTTAATTACCGCAACGTTTATAAGCACTAGGTCCTCCGTGTTAAGACTTTTCGGCCCGTTTATATAGTTCTTTATAATACGTGTCCTATGCCTAATAATTGCTATAGTGCTCATTCCGGCTTTTATAGCGTTGTTAGGTAAGGCCTTCTTCTAGCTAGCTAGCTTAATAAGGTCCTTATTGTTTGCTATATAAGTAGCTCCGCAATTGTCTATAAGCATGCTATTAAAGAGAGGGTGGCGCCTAAGCTTCTTAATACTAGCTATAGTATATACCCCTTTATAAGTATTATCGTTAGCTAGCATTAGGTTAAGTATTATAGCGTTAAAGGAAAGGGGGTATTTGCTACTAGAACTACTAGAGCCGCTAGCTAAGCCTTCCTTATTAAAACGTCCCTTCCCTTATACCTTTTCTACCTTAGGCTTCGGGATAGTACGCTCCTTTTAGATTTCTTAGCATAGCCCTTTAAACTTAGGAAACTATAATCGGTTTAGAATATAGTTAATCCTAAACTAATCTATATCTTTATTAAGAGTGTTCTTAAGCGCGGCGAGCAGGAATTTGCATTCGCTAGGCTCTTATAAGTGCCTATTACTCTTGCTTTTAGGCCCCTTGCATAGGCACTCGTGCCTATCGCCCGATTCGGCAGCTCTAGACAAGTGGCCGCCGAATATAAAGTAAAGCCTTATAGATTTCCTTAGCTAGTTTAAACGCTTAGATATAATTCTAATAAACTATTCCCTATACTTAATAAGCTTCTTAATCTCTTAATCTTATCGTTCTATGCTTATAATCTCGTCGAGATAAGCTTTAGCCTATTCTAAAGTATACTTTACTAAGATTGCTTTTAAGAAGTCCTTTATTAAAAGCATCTTGTCTCTAGCGCACTTAAAGTTATATGCTTATGCTATAGTATAAGCCTTCTACTAAGTATTATACTATACGCTTAGGCTTATTAAACCCTTATATATATTAGCTAGTGCTCGAGCGTAGTTCGCTTAGACCTGCGTTAAGATAAGCAACTTAGAAGGTGCTATCCTTTGTTTTAGAGCTTAAACTAGGTTTTAAAGCAATACTACGCTTATACTATTAAGCCTTTCTTAGGCGAGCGTTTATATAGTATTAGCTATAAGATCTTATCTTACTAATCTATATATCTAGTTATAGATAACTTAGTAACTTGCAACTTTCTAACGCTACTTTATAAGCTCCTCTTAGTATTATTAGTAAGCTCTTTTATAGTCCTTTGCTATATCCGCTTCTTATGCTAGTATAAACTCTAGGCATAGTCTAATAGGAGCAAGAGGGGTCTCTAGGGAGGCTCCTCCTATTTGCCCTTAGCTTTCTATATAAGCGTCCTAGGCTGCGTCCTAGTTTATTTATAGTATCTTATAGACTAGATTAAGCTTTATAATAAGCAAGTAAATATCGTCTTGCTTCTAAGGCAGGCTATCTAAGAGATAAAGTTAATCTAAAGCTTCTAGATCGATATATAACTATATGCTATAAAACTCTAAGTAATATAAAAGCGCTATATATTACTTAGGCTAGCTCTCCTTAGTTGTAAGCTTCTTACTAGTTATCTATAGTGCTACTATTATAGAGTCGGTTGCTCTTATAAGCTTATAACGGGCGATGGTATAGTAATTAAGCTTTAAGAAAGTGCTTTTAAAGAGGTATTTATTAAGAGCAATCGTGCTTTTTAGTATATATATACAACGTAATAGAAGGCGCGCTTTAGAGCGTCTAAACTGGGCTTATAACTATTATATTAAGTAGTATACTATAGAGTAGTGAATAATAATTATCTGATTACTATATAAAAGGGAGAGCTTCCTAGTTATATATGGGACGAGCGCTAAGGCTCGCTAGAGCGTATAAGTATAAGTGAGGTGCTCCGTGCGCAGTGCGCGCAGTGCGCCACACCCTTATTAGCCACACGTTGCTAGGCAACGTGACACTCCCTGAAGCAAAGAGGGAAGAATCACGCAAGGACTTCCTAAGAGAATTCGTATACGGTGACAAGTTTCCAGCACAAGTCATCTGGATCTATGTCAAACGTATACGCTTTATGAAACATGGTGGGACTATGATTAACACCCAAAACATGTTGGAAGATAGTGTTCTATCAGGAGAGTACTTGTATGGGACAGAGGATATGATTGCTGCTTGTAAGTGCCATTCTTCTCGCTTTTTTGGTTTGTGAGATGCTTAAATCAAGAATAGCAAGAGATTCAATTCGAAAGGAAGATTTCAACCGCTTAATATTTCATGCTGCTGCTAATGGCACTTTGATAGCAAAGCCATTGTGGGGCCTTGTCAGCGAGCTAACTCTAGATGATAATGGAATGAGACGTTTGCATGAGGAGAAAGAGCTGGTTCTAGGTGATCAAGGTAAGAAAGCATCCAGACCATTCATTTATCCCTTAATATATCAAGTTGTGCTAATAATTTTTGGATCTCAGGAAGCATTTGCGACTGCGGTACGACCTTCTCTTTTTACTATAAAACTTTCTCACACATATGACACTAACACACTAACAGGAGTTCTAAGACTTGAAGAAGCTTCAAAAGCGGCACGACGTAAAATTATCGAAAACAACCTACAGGCAGTACCTAGGTTACTACTAGACCATATCTGCACAGAAGATGAGAAGATTGAGCTCATCACTCGTGAGATTGTGCAAGGATACAAAGCCGAGGGTATACGAGAGAAGCTTATAGAGAGTGCCGGGTTGGAAAGGGCCTTGTTTGATGTTGTATATCCGTTATTTGGCTCTCGACAAACGGGCGTAGTTAATGGAAGAGGAGATGCTGAAGGCAGTAAAGGGGACTCGAGCTGCCTAGTGCAGTGATACACAAATATCTGGTTAGTGGCGGCATTAATTCCTTTCTGCTTGTGACGATAAATTTTGTGGTCCTGCCAAGGGGCCAGATTGTTGTGATGTATTTGAAGGTGGCAAGTACAGTTCGTGGTTGCGAGGCATGTGGAGTGATAGTACTTTTCTCTATGGCCTGTCTGCCCAGAGCTATACGAACCTAGTGAAAAAAATCGTGCCTGCTACGAGTTGATTCCGCTAGCAAACGTAACGATCTCGCGAACAAGACGAAAGCATGTTTGTTTGAGAAGTCTACACCATCGCGACCCACTTATTGCCTGACGTAGTACCATTTCAACTCTCTACTCCCTCGCCAGCTCGCGACGTCCTACCCATGTGTGTGTTATATGTCCGTACGTCTGCGCGGTGCACAGCCGAAGTTGGACTTGCAGGACCAGGCGCTCTGTCGCTCTCCGTCAGGTGGTCGAGGGGAATGGATAAGTCGGCAGGGACGTCGACGATGTTAGCTGTGTCGAGTGGCTCCGTCCTGAGCATCGCTTGGTAGTTTTGGTCAGACGTGTTGAGTACGGTGCTCGATGGAGCCCCGGCATTATAAGGGCATCGCCGAACTCGTTTAATCTTGAAATTCCTTCGTTAGGACTGCAGCCGACTGCTGCTTCCGTTGCCTGACTTCATTGATACTGACCTAAAGCAGGTGAGATAATCCTGAGTGGCTGTTCTTCTTCTACTTGGATTCGGAACGGCTGAGAGAGGTTGGCCAACTTGCCCTTTAACCATGAGTGCTCTTGCTCCCTGCAGTTGCAACGGTCGCAGGTCTCTAATTTTATCTTCGGGTGTCAGAAAACACGTGCATTTCACGTGTATGAGTGCTTTGTCAGCTACGCATTCCTGTATAAATTACCCCTTATATAACCTACTTATATCTAATACATTATTACTGATTCTATCACAACTTAATAGATTAAAAGTCTTAGATGCACTACTATTAATATTTACCTCCCACTAACACTATAACTAGTTTTACTAGTATTTTTTAGTACTATAAGAAACACTAAGATGCTATTAACCAAAATTAACCACCTCGCCTTTCTAGGCCAAAAGACAGAGTTTTAATAGATTAAGGAGGGTCTTATTGCATAGTTGAATAGTGATAACTATGCTAAATAGTCAATTAATATAAATAGTATTTTATAAGCTAATAACTATAATCGTATTGTTAGAGGTATAAAGCTATTACCTCTTACTAAAGGTAGACTTACTAGTAACACTCTATGCACCTTATATAACAATTAGTTAATAGTAGCTATGCGAGTACTACTTATAGCTATTCCGGCTATATTCAACAACGAGATAGCTGCATTCTCTATAGTTAAAGACGCTGCTAGAATCTAGAACGCATTAAAGGTATATAATCGAAGCTAGGATAAAACCTATATTATTAGAGTAACTCCCTTATGCGGCCTGTATTACAGTCCGCGGAATTACTCGGCGCAGGCAAGTTAGGGGTTAAACAGATTATATTTAGTTAACTTAAGAAGTAAAGGTCCTAAGGTACACGAGAATATAATATACTCTCGCATACTTATATAATAGACTAACTATCCTTAGTGTGACAAGGGGAAACTAAGCCCTATACGAGAAGTAGAACAGCTTACCACTCGGCCAAAAGACCACTAGAATAAGGTTGCGCCTTATTCTGCTATTCTACTTAATAAGGATGCTCTAATCACGTGATGCCCCCACACCACGCAATACCGTCACACTTAGCGTAATCTATCTAGACCTTTATATCTACGCTAAACTACCCAATTCCTTAATACTCCCCCTTAAAGAAGATTAAAGTCTTTTATTAGTTAATATAGATAAGGTTAGATTAAAATATTAGCTCCCTCTTGCAAGTTATATAATAAAGGGAATTTCCCTCTAGAATAGCAGATTCTCGGGCCAACTTCCGCTTAATTATTAATAAGCCTTATCTATATCTTAAACCTCTTAAATGCAACCCTTGCAAGTAGTTTTATTATACTATCTATAGTTATCTTGTTTATAGGAATATAATCGACTTTTAAGTAGCCTTTCTTAGTAAGATCGCAAATAAAATAGTAGCTAATATCTATATGCTTTAATCGGTTATTTAAGTAAGCGTTCTCTATAAGCGCAATAGCTCCTTAATTGTCTCCTAGCATTTATATAAGCCTTAGATTCTTTTTAATATACTTTTAAAGTCCTAAGTCTTAAAAGATTTAAGCAATCTATTATCCTTGCTTTACGCAAGTTGCTAAAGCTATATATTTAGACTTATAGCTTAATATAGCCACCGATCGTTGCTTTTTACTTAACTATAATATTAGCCCGCTATAGAATATTATTATGCTCTTAAATATACTCTTCTAGTTAATCTTGTTATTTGCCTAGTTAGCATTAGAGTAGAGCATAAACTTATATGCTTCCCCTAGACTGTATTGGATTCTTAGTTTAATTATCGATTTAAGGTATTTAAATAACGATTTAAGTGCGTATCTATAATGCTTTACTAAGTCGCTTATAAATTGGCTAAGCTTTCTAAGGATAAATGCGATATCTAGTCTTATAAATATTATTGCATATATAATACTTTTAATAGCTTATTGATATTCGATAATATTCATTTATTCGTTATCCTTCCTAGTAAGTCGTAAGTTCTTATATCTAACTAATAGAACTGCCTTTAGCTTATAAGCTTCTTAAGTAATCCTAAACTTATCTAGTATACTCTTTAAGTACTATTCTTGATTAATCTTAAGAGACTAGTTCTTTCTATCTTAAGTAACTCTTGCTTTAAGGATCTTATTAATCTCCCCTAGATTCTTGGCATTAAATCGCTTAGATAGCTTATTATAAAACTAGTTAAGCTCCCCTTGCTTCTTAGTAGCAGCGATAATATCGTTAATATAAACTAGTAGTCTAACGCTATTTATAGAGTATATAAATATGCATAGGTCCGCAAGACTTTAAACAAATCCCTACTTAATAAGTTCCTTCTTAATTAGGCGATTCTAGTTCCTCGCAGCTTGCTTTAGCTTATAAAGGCTTCTTAATACTTGCTATATATATCCCTTTTTAATCGATATACTCTTTAGTAGCTCTAGGTATATCTTTTCCTTTAGATAGGATTCTATAAAAGTATTCTTAATATTGTATTAAGAGCATTCTAAGTCTTCTACGGCAACTATAGCTAAGAAGAGCCTTAATATATCTATTTATACTATTAAAGCAAAGGTCTAGTTATAGTCTTTTCTATGAATTTAACTAAATCCTCTTGCTATAAGATATGCTTTAAACTTATCAACTAAACCGCTTTAAGTCGTTTTGACTATAAATACTTATTTATAAGACACGCGATTAGCTTTATTTAGTAAGATAACTTCTTGAAACATGCCGTTTATATATAGTAAAAGCATTTCTTTAGATATTGCTACTCGCTATTGCTCTGCGTGCTTTAAGTTATTAACTGCCTCCTTATATATCTAAGGAATCTTAATACTTATAATTACTTCCGCGGGAAATGCAGTCTTAAATTCGTCTTTAAGTATATCCCTTAATTCGTTAAAGTTTATATTACTTATATCGCTTCTAGAAAAAATCTATGCAATTATTGCTCGAATCTTCTTAGTATGCCCCTTATCTTTAGTTATCTTTAAACTTGCTTTCTTTCGAGATCTTATAAAGTACTTTAATTCTTTAATAATAGCAGTAACTAGAATAGATTAGCTAGATTCTTTAACGCTAGGACTAGCACTTATTAACTAGCTAGTAACTTCTTCCTCGTCTTCTACTATGGCTTAAAGCGGTGTCTTAATAGTCAAGTTATTAATAGGACTAGCTAATAGCTCGATAAGCGTAGCTAGTTGAATATACGGCTTAACTTGCTTATCGCTATCTAGCATATCCTCCTTTATAAATCTCGAAATATTTGCTAGCGGGGTATATATAGGAATCTTAACCCGTGGTATTATAGCGTTTATAACCGGTAACTCTATAGTCTTATCCTTTAGTCTACTGCGAGGTTTCCTATCTAAAGCTATATTTAATATACTTTAAAGTCTAGCTATATAGTTCCGAATCTTTAGATTAATAGTTCTACCTTTAACGCTTTCCTTAATAAGGACTCTACTTATTATAATCGTATATCCGCGTTCTAGAGAGTAGACCTTAAAGTGCTTTATTATATTATCTAAGTATCTTATAAATACTCCTTCTTTGCTAGGATTTATAAGTTTATTATATCTCTTATATACTAGGATAGTCTTCTTATTAATATAGTAAAAGCATTGGCTTCCCTATTTCCGGATATAATCAATTAAGAGAGTCTCTCTTATAAATGCCTTTAGTAGGCAATAAGACGACGCAGGGTTACAAGCATCAAGAGCAGGCAAAGCAAGCAGGAGAAGCCTAAGGCCAAGGTCTATTCGAGGATTT
>JAPZPB010000858.1:0-12541 GCA_037952635.1 Bryoglossum gracile | reverse complement strand
GCTAGCCTAGCGCCCCTATATAGAACGCTCGCACAGTTATAGGAACTAGCTTACGATGCTCGGACAGGCTTAGCCTAGCCTACGCTAGTACTCTTAGACTAAGAGCCTTTATATATAAGCTGCTATAAGCCCTCCTAGAGCTCCTCTCCTTTCTTCCTTAGCTTTAAATCCTTAAATAGACCTTGGCCTTAGGCTTCTCCTGCTCGCTTTGCCTGCTCTTAATGCTTATAACCCTGCGTCGTCTTATATAGCTAGCAGCGGATTTAAATTAGCCTCTTTTACTAGCTAGCTATATTTTTCGCAAACCGACCTTTAGCGCTTTTAAAGCTTTACTATAGTAATATCGCGGTGAACCTGCTACGGGACCCTAATAGCAAGCCTTATCGGATCCTAATTAAGTTTATATATAAGTTTATAAAGAAGTATCTTAGTATAAAAGAGGCGTAAGTTTAATCTTAGGCCTTATCTCGTCCCTTCGCTATCTCTTTTCCCTGCTTATTTTAGCCGAGATATGCGACTTATATAAAAGCTAGGAATATATTTATATTCCCTAAGATTATCTTTAATCTATCCCTAATATTTAGTTTATATATTACCCTTTTAAGTCTTATCTTTGCTAATAATGCATTCTTGGCCCCGAGTCTTATATTAGCTAAGAGGATTAGCAAGCTAAATATCCCGCTTAGCTATAAGCAGCTGCCTTTGCATTTTAAGCTAGAAATAGCTAATATCCTTATTTTCCGCAAGTCTATTAAGACGCCTTATAGCTAGGAGATCTCGCTCGACTAGCTATTACTATATATAACTCTTTTAAAGTAGATAAAGCGG
The DNA here is from genome assembly GCA_037952635.1 of Bryoglossum gracile. Taxonomy (NCBI): domain Eukaryota; kingdom Fungi; phylum Ascomycota; class Leotiomycetes; order Helotiales; family Bryoglossaceae; genus Bryoglossum; species Bryoglossum gracile. Next base: position 11,713 of record JAPZPB010000858.1, on the reverse strand, counting down.
CTTAGCGTATTTACTAGGTTCCCGCAAATTACGCGTTTATATTACCTCTAATATAGTGCAAGCAACGCCTTTAACTAGAGCAGTGCATATTATATAGTCCCCTTTTCGCAACCCCGCCCCTATCCGCTATGCAATATACTAATTATAAATTAGTAAATAACGTAAGAAACGCGCTCTAGAATATAATAATATAATATGCTAAGATTAATACCTTTATTAAGCACTACCTTTACTAAATAGTTACTACTAATATATAAGCTATTATTTCCGGCTATAAACCTTAGCGCAACTTAATACGGGCAGCTTATCGGATAACTCGCTAGATTAATCCTAACTAGCCGCAAGAACTCACGCCCGAGAAATCCCTATTTGTTAATTAAGATCCTATTGTTTGCCGCCTTATTATAGAGCGGGAAAAGTAAAAGCGCCGCTTCTAGGGCATAGCGATATAGTAGCTAGGGTACCGGATTATTAGCTAGGCAATCTTTAATATTAGGCAGCGGCTAAGAGCTGCGCTTCTTAAGTATATTTAAGAGCGCTAGGATCTAGAATACCTAGTTAACGAGATTAAGCGGCAGCTTTCTAAGCTTAAGCTTAGCTAAGATATAAAGACTACTTTAAACTAGAATAATAAGATGCCCCCGCTCTAGAAGCGCTTGGCTAAGATAGTAATAATGCTCCCGGGCATAACTATTAAAGAAGAGTTCCGCCGCCGTAATGCGGCTATTAATGCAGTCGCTGCTTACTACTACTTCTAGGAGGGGGGAGCTACTGCTATACTATATAAAAGGTCGTCGACGCGACGGACAAGTCTAATAACGTTAAAGGAGATTAGCCCCTAGCTAGCAGCCGCCTAGGCCAAGAAGCAAGCGTTAAGTAATGCTATATTATTAGTATTTACCAAGAAGAGGACTACTACCTATTTCCTTTGCTTAGGGGAGTAGAGCTTGCTATTCGAAAAGCGTACTTATAAGTTTGCTAGTCCGGGAGACTTAATAAAGCACTTTAAGCGGAAGCATCTAGCTTATATTAAAGAAGGGGATCGGCTCTAGTGCAAGGTTTATCGAATAAGGCTATAGCATAAGCAGCATCTCTAGAATTACGCAGAGAGTATCCATGGAACCGTTTCCTAGTGCTTAAATAATATACTTAAGAGCGCATAATTATAGAGCTTGCATTTGCCCCGTCTTTTCTCTCCTTCTTTGCCCTTTCTAAGTTAATATGCCACTCTTATAGCGTGCTTCCTAAGTAAACTTATAGCTAGTTATGCGATTGCGGGGTTGCTTGCTTATTTCGAGCAACTTTCTTTAGGGCGAGACCAAATTGGGCGGGGCCCTAGTAACTGCGTGAAAATGGAAGGCTATTCCAGGGCAGAGCCAGTTTGCAGGCTACTAATATAACTTAGCCTCGTAGACTTTATTTTGCTCGTAGTGAGCTTAAGGCCTATCCAGATTGATTCAAGGCTATGAAGGACGTCGTATGCCAGTGCCTGCCGGGAACGAGGAGCCTGTCATACCAAGGAGCTGTTGGCTCCTCGATGCCGTCTCCTGCATGCTGCCAGCTCCTTGTAGTATCAGATTTAGCGAACAAGCCTAATTAAGCGCTATCAAATCGGAGTTTCCAATTTAGTAAACTGCCGATCCAGCCGAGTCATCTTCCAAGTTAGGTATGCACCATCCCGCTTCCCAACCTTTTCTTGGCTAGAATTTGCTTGTCTCCCAAGATGAATCCCTTTCCTACCAGACAAGCCCAGCTTCCGCTCAAGTCAACCAACAGAATCCCCTACCCCGATTCAAAGACCTAAGTAGATGGGAAGTGGGCAAAAGCCGAGCTGAGCTGAATAACGACGTCGGAAGCAACAATCAGCAGGAGCAGGAGCAGGAGGGACATCGATGCCAGCAATTAGCACGATACCAGGAGACAAAATTGAAGACAACTGTCACGCACCTTTTATTGGCCATCTCCACATTTGAGGCAGCAGGTCACGGTCAACACCTTTCCTGTGGCAGCAGCACTTGGGCATTTGTGCAGTTCGGTGATGCGCTACGGAGCAAATTCAAGCAGGGAATTACAAAGGACTTCCACTTGTATGTGCTCTCGCGGATATGGTTCGGATGGAGGAACTGAAAGCGCACGCGCGTAAGAAGTTTGAGTAGATCATTGATCCTTTACTGATTGTATTCGTGAAGTATTTAAGTGAAAGAGAACGAATAAGGAAGGCTGTGGGAGATACTGTATCGTTACATAAGGACTTTGTACAGAAACGCAAATTCCAAGAACTTATTCGAGAGCCGGGGGATTTCGCAGTTGATCAATAGCAGATGAGAAGGTGCGGCCGCTCAAATGCATGATTAATCACCCACTTACTTGCTTTCTGTTGTCGCTCGATCAGTCGTTCCTATACAAGACTATTCCTTCGATTTGTTGTTCTTAGTAACGATAACCGATGAAACGATAGAATTACTTTGGCAGATATTCTGCAACGTCCTCGCTACACCAGGGGTGCCCGATGTTGAATGATATAGCGTTGCACTGCTCAAACACATCTAGTAGGGATAGCGGGCGACGCATGCTTCAACTTCCGTCCCCTTATTTACCAAATAGAGGACAACGTGTCGTTTGAACACTCCTCGTATTCCTCCATCCACAGATGCGTTTTACGAGAATCATCACTGCTGGTCGCCAGTGCTCCGTTCACGATTTCAACAAAGAGCAATTTACCATGACTGTATCAATCCAACATTTACTCTCAACACTTATCCCAGAACAGCACCGTTTACTATCATGCTGACCACATTCGATAACTTCCTTCACTAACAATAAGCTCGAGAAACTACTATGGAGGCCCACCCTGAGAATACGGAGAACTGGGGGAGATCTTCAAGGTTGCTGAGTAGGGGGAGCGGTAATACAGCAATAGCAACGTGCCGGCTTGTTAAAGATCCTCCAGAAGGGCTGAGCAATCTCATTCAATGTGTTCAACGGTTCGTATATTACCCCTTATTTATATGTATGTGTACTTAATAGTACGACGCTGGGAAAGCCTAGCGCGCCGACCATAGTATCAGCTCAATACAAACACATTGAGGGTATTCTCTATGGAGCTGAACGCGCCATTGTATTTTACTAACGTGCTGGTGAATTTTCATTGTAGATAGTGCCTATACGTTGCCAACACCAGCCTGCCACCGGATGCACAGTCTTCATATCGCGAATCCAGGCTATATAGAGGCTCTTTGTGAGCTCTATATCACTGACGAGCAGCTCTGGTTCTAAGAGCCGGCCTACTATCTTGTTGAAAGACAAAACGTAGAGTAAAATTAAGATACCAAAGAATCTATTTCTAATTAGCCCTGTATTCAACAACGTTTCCAGTGTGATGTTGAATTCATGGAGAAAAAAAATCATTTCCAACATACGCGTGCGTGTATTCATATACGTGCGGAATTAAACGACGTTGGTCTCGAAAAATAGAAGATGTAAGCGGCCACAGAGAACAGGCCTATATCAATTAGAGAGCGCCATGTAATCTAGCTTTATATGGCTATGGCTCACCTTTAAAGCCTTGCCGCAGCATTCGTAACCATACTCTGTCATGTCCTCAGCGCGATGCAAAGCGTGGAAAAGGTAGGGTCTCCAAATGAGATATTCTGCGTATGTGTCATCTGTTTCACCAAGGGGATCTTGACTGGCTTTGCCCTTTGATGCGTGAACAAATTCTGCGGGGCGCCCACCTGTATAGGCGTTAAATAGCATAATTGTGGCTAGATCAAGTCGGTCATCTTCAGTAGGAAAGACAGATTCGTCCCGAGCCCAGTGCTGGACCAGCAACAGAAGTAGATCGTCTGGTCCGACTACTGGCTTCGGCTTTGACGTAGTGTCAAGGTCGAAGTCGACCTTTAAGACGGTATTAATGTACTGTTGGTTGATGGCGTTAGCATGTGGTAGAAGTCCAACATAAGAAGGGGAATATGGTACCTTGACAACCTCTAATGCACCATCTCCATCCACCGGACAGCCATCGTTCATCCGCCGAAAGAGCATCTTGAAATCCCGCCAATACTGGTTGACAGACTTTCGCTTTCCCCTCTTGCGCTTCTTTGCCACATATGTCACGCAGATCCAACGGAGGAAGGACATTATCCTCCCTTTCGTACAATTCTGCTTCAAGATAGCTGTTCGCCACTCCCCAAGATCACCGTGGTCACAATATCTGCTACTAGTTAGCTACGCTAAAACAAATGGAAAAGACTTAAATATTCAAGGCGTACCTCATGAATTTCTGCCTAATGTAATAAATGCTTGCGCTAGTATTTTCAGAGTCCTTTGGCTGCAAATGTGGTTTGCTAGAAGCACGTGGAATATCTAAAGGGATGCTTCAAGAAGGATAGATGTCGTCGACTAGAAGCAAAAAACCATATTGAGGCGATCGTCGATAAGCCAAGCCTGAATGCTGCACTTCGGGTCGTCTCGTCCCTGGAGCTGCTGACAAGCCAACCGAATGGGTGCCCAAGGCTAATTTTCCCGACCGGCTTCAAGCTTCAATGTCTTCACGGACAACACAGGATCGAAGCTGCGCGAGAGTACCTTCTACCCCATGACAAATGGTACACCTCAGGTAAGTGCCGGACCTTTGACCAGATTGGAAGTTAACTCCCAACCTCTGCACTAGATCTCAACGATAGCCTCAAACAATGCCTGCACGAGCAGTATCTAAACGAGGACAAGCCGAGCGATGGAGAGGCATATTGCAAGTCTTCAGGCAAAATTCGATGAAAGCCCTTTTTAGGCTGACATCCAATTCCAGCTGATCTTTGCATGTGGCTGTGTTAGACCCCAATGATTAGAATGCGGCGTTTTACGGCGGTCAAACCAATGAGCCGCGACCACGAGCTTATGGCGCCCAAGGGGTGGCTGCATGAAGCCCTATCTGGTGGCACACCATACGTTGCGACTACATGTATGGGGCTCAGCCACCCAGCCTAGAAAAGGCTTTCCTAGTCAGGGGTAGATTTTAAGTAGCCCGATAGTCACCCTTTTGATTCTTGCAGTATCCCTTATGATGGGTTCCAGAAACAGCGTCGAGATGAATAACCTAGCTGATTTGGTGCCAGCAAATGAGAATGTTCCTCTCCTACTGCCCCCTAACGCCACGACAAATCACACCATCTTGTCACCAGAGACAATTGGTATGGATGAAGAGGCGACAGAGAGAGATAACGAGAGCACACTTCACAACGACCGAACCTGCAAGAATTCGGATCATGTTTGTTCTAGGTATGCCAGCAAGGAACTCCTAGGTCGGTATATCCCCGAGATCAACGAGACACACGTGCGGTCCAAAACACGCAAGACGGCGGCATCCAAGCGATCCAAAATGCTACGCAACCAATTTATTACAGCGGCCGTCATTTGCCTAGCAAATATCGCGATCTTGATTTGTTTTTGGGTGTCCTTCCCACTGGACTCAAAGGGAATAGGAACCCTACGCACGGGCGACTGCTCCGTGATTACACGCATTAATAGCGCTGCCCACATTATTCTTAACGTGTTATCGTCCTTATATCTCGGTGCTGGCAGCTATTGCATGCAAGTCTTAGTCGCCCCTTCTCGACAGGAAATGGATACCGCGCATGCTCGCGGCGTCTCTCTCGACCTTGGGATTCAGAGTATTAGGAATCTGCAGTGGATTAATCGACGCAGGATTTTCCAGTGGCTTGGAATTGGGATTCTCTCAATATGCTTGCATTTGTTGTGAGTTCTCCCCGCTGTTTCGCCATGCATACATGATATTGATATTTCTTATAGCTGGAACTCACTCCTCTTCACGTCGACCCCAGTCGTGAGTTATGCATCAGCTACTGTTACAAGCGACTTCCAGGAAGTGGGCCGTGATTGGGCCTTAGACCCTCTCCCACAAACTCTTTCTGGCAAGGACTGGTCGCCAGTATATGACTTGTACACCCAGATGGCCAATTTCACACGTCTGGACAAGCAAGGCTGTATCGACGCATATATCGACGCTCTAACAACCAAGAGGCCTCTTGTTGTCGTTGCATCTAACATTACAGCGGCTCAGAATTACAATAATACTCTCCTTAGTGGCTGGGTCACAGGGTGGGATGTTTGGAGCCGCGCGCCCTGGTGGATATGTCAAGCTTATAACCAACCCGACTTCAATCTGTTATGTACTCAAGAATGGGCCAATACTTTTGTCGATGACTGGGTTATCCTCACATGGACCCATCAGGAAAAAGAGGAGCCTGGCTGGCCTTTTTGGGTTAAGGTCGATTACTGCCTAGTGGGTTCCGAGAGCGACATCAGCCATCGGTGCGGTCTGCACTATGGAATACAGATCTTTACTATCGTGAGTGTATGCACATTACTCCAATGCTGCTTCATGTTAGTTGTCTGGTGCTCGTCTCGCACGAAATCTGGCCAATTCCAGAGAGAAAAAACCATGGTGTTGATAGGTGATGCTATTGCGGAGTACTTACAGCGTCCGGGCGATATGTCAAGGTCGCAGGCCATCCGCTTGAGTCCTCGAATCTGGCGCCCCCAGGGCCGGATTTCGTGGTTCAAAGCTATCAGCTGCGAGGTTTGGATAGTATCCTTGATATTGTGAGTTTGGCGACTACTACGCCCCACCATATCTATTTACACGGATTTGAAAGGCTAACGCGACAAACCTTAGATTTAGCATTGGAATAGCGGCACCAATGGTTGTATTGATTAATTCGGTCGTCTTTTGGAAACATCGAGGTCTTGATATGAGTTTGCCTGCCATCATCAAATTAGGCTTCGGCATCAACCCCGGCTTTATTGGCATGAACAGCGAAACAGGCAATTACAGTCTGATCCAGTGTGTTTTTCTCGCCAACATCATTCAGGTCTTAGTCAGTTTTCTTTATTTATTCTATAACAACATCTTGACGCGGCAGCTTGTCGCCGACCAGTGGGTGCGTTTTTTACGAGCCGCTGGAAAGAAGTCGCTGCGCGTTTCTACGCCTCTCGGGATGCAGCGTTCATCCTATATACTATCACTTCCACTCACATATTCAGTCACTCTAATTATCGCCATGATATTGCTCCACTGGCTTGTATCTCAAAGTTTATTCGTTGTGCAAACCTTAGGCTTCGATACGACTGGCAAGGTAGCACATTTCCCCGGCTTCAATGGCTCAGCCGTAGGATACTCACTGCTTCCTATTGCTCTGGCAACTTTATGTGGGGGCCTAATGGTCATAGGGCTACTTGCGAATTCTCTCTTCCGAAGTCATCAAGACGTTCCACCAGATTTTCCAACCTGGGGATCCAGTAGTGCTCATATCGAACTTCTGTGCCAAAGACCGGATGCCGACTTCGATGCGCACCTATTCCCCGTGAGCATGGGCGTTGTTGCAAACAATCTCCCTGGAGGCATACCCACTAGGCCCCGACTTGCCTTTTCAACCGATGTCGATTTAGGTTCCCCTAAGTTTGGAGAATTATATATGCTCCCTGCAGGACAAAAGGCGCCGCCGCCGGCGAGAGTTATTAGGGGCGTGGAACGAACATTCAGCCAGCTATGGGATTTTATAATGGCACTGCCGAAGAGGTTCTGATAATATAATACTATGGGCAGGATTATCTCTACTCCAAATTGTTTAACTAATACTAACGTGGTTTATCAGTGTGTCGTGAATATCAGTGCGCCGTGAACTTTTCCTTGGCACTAAACTTTAAATATTAATAAATCAACCACAATATATTAAATTGCCTAGATCTAAGTGAAATCTAATACACTAGATGTATCTATATCTTCTTGACAAGTTCGTATATTATGACCAGCTTTTCCGCAAGTCCCACAGCGTCGTCCAGACGGTTGCCCCTCCCCTCGATTACCCCTCGCCGCACGTACGTCGCATTGAACCTGCTTATCCACATCCTTCTGCGCAATTAGATCCTGTGCATCCTCTATAGTAAGTGCACCCCCTTGACGGACACGAGCCTTTTTAGCCCTACGGCGTTTACTAAGGGCTTCATTGGCTACTCGAAGGGTACGTACCTCAGCGGATAGAAGGGTCATCTCATAGGCTATTCGCTCTGTACCCTTTGCCAGGGTCGAAAGGCACTAAGCCAGCTCCACGGAATCCGGCTTGAGCGTTCTGGGCTATTATTGATTCCTTGTATGTTGCTGCAAAGGCCAAAAAGAACTCGACCTTCGTGATATGGTTGATATGAGCCTTGATAAACGTCTCAATTTGCCGACTATACGCCCGCTTTAAGACACTAAAGCACCCGATATCAAGTGGCTGGGTTATATAGGACGAATGAGGAGGTAGTCTAAGAGTAACAATGTTGTGTGTCTTATAGTACTCTTGGAATTCGGCCGATTCGTGACTCTCATGCCTATCTAATACCAGAATTCGATATGGACCCTTTGCACGAGTAATAGTATGTTTATCGAAGTGTTTTAACTATTCTAGACCCGTCTTATTGTTTGTCCATCTATTGCTTGTTGGTTTGATAACCTAGTCGGGTGGGAGGCCGCCGTCGGTATACCAATTCGAAAGGTGATTCTTGCCCTGAACCACGAGAAATGGAGGGACATTCCAGCCTTCACTATTGATATAAGCAATTGCTATAGCCCATTCCCGATTTCCTGGCTGAACTGCCTTGCCTCTACCACGTCGATCTGCATGTGTAACAACCATTGCAGGGCAAATCACACCTATCATAAAGCCGGTTTCGTCGAAGTTGTAGAAATCGCAATCCAAAACGTTATATTTCGCCCTTATATTTTGCACAAGTCGGAACCAAGCGCCAATTAGCTCAGGATTTTCGCACAAGGCCCTTTGGAAATCGTAAACGCGATTAAAACGCGTCTTAAGGGCTGGTTGTCATTGTACGAATCGATGCGCCTAGAGCTTGCCGACGCGTTTCCCTCCTCGCGATTCGAGGATATAATTTGCCATATCTTCTACACTAGCCAGCCGGGGCGCAAACCCTCTTGTATCTAGCTCAAGTATATTCTAAAGAATTACTTCCTCTTCTAGTTTAGTCAATTTCTGCATTGGGGGTCGGTATTCTTGACGGGGCGTTCGGCCGTTTATTCTATTAGTAAGGGTAGAATATGGTATATTATAGATCTTTGCAGCTTTAGCACGACTAAGCCGTTTGGATGATCGAATAGCCTCAATAGCTAGAATGATTCGTGCTTCTTGGGTTTGAATTAACATAATAGTTATTGAGAAATCGCGTGTTGAAGTAAAGATGGGTAGTGCCAAGGAAAAGTTCACGGCGCACTGATATTCACGACACACTGATAAACCACGTTATAAGTTATTTAAATATCGCTAAGGTATCTGTAATAAGTATCTATCTATTAGTATACTAGATAAAGGGCTTAAGATTTGTACCTATAATTATACCTAGCATATCCTAGTACCCTTATGAATATTCTCTTCGCAGATTTGGATTAAGCCCTCAATCGCCTCACTTAGGCCTTTGTCGTGGCTCGAAATTGCCGGTCGGTCAATTTCCCGCGAAGGCTCTCTAATACGCCCAAGAGATTTTCAGGTTCTTGATAGTATTAGTAATGACCAATTTCTGGCTCTTGTTCGCCTCATAGTAGTCGGTCAGTGATTGCGCCACCTGGATACCTAACGAAATGATGCCGGCAGCGCTTGCGGCTACGGACAGTCCATAGAGGACAGCCTATAGCATGTGATATAATATCTAAGCTAGGATATGTTGATCACTCAAACCTATCCGAGGACGATAGCCAGGAGGGAGGAAGCGCCAAGCGAGCCATGCCAAACGCGTCACCTACGCGTAGGCGACGGATCAGGTTCAGCTTGAAAACACCAACGTCAACCCATTCTTTGAGACAGGTGTTCTACCATACGCAATGGGGAACGGGCTCAGTGTAAGCTCTGTTGTTGACAAGCTCCATGCGCTGAACCCCGAAGCCAGATCAACAGCTCTCGACAACTTGTGTGAGCAGGTACGTTAAAAGACATCGAATCCTAACAGTCTTGCGGTCCTGCTGAAGTCAAGCAGCACCATGAAATCAAATTCTATCTGAAACAAAATACCACGAGAATGCGTTGCCCATCTGCAGCGCAAATCGAGAGATGCTTCCTAGCTATTTTAAATAATAAGAAAGAGCATCTAACTAATAAAGCTATAGCTACTAAGGTAGTTAAAGGCATTATTATACTATAAATATATAAGGAAGTAATAAACGACCCCGAGTTTGCTATTAAGTGAAAAGAAGCTATTAACGAGAAATTAAGAATGCTAATAGCAAACGGGATATAAGAAGAATTTATTCTACTAGATAAAGCTAATCTTATATTAACGAAATGGGTATTTAATATTAAGATAACTAATACTAGAGAAGTCAACTAATTCAAGGCAAGACTAGTAGCTAGAGGTTTTAGTTAGTAATATAGCATTAACTATGCTAAAACCTTTGCTCCTATTATATAGATAGATACCCTATGCATATTTCTAGTAATAGTTGCAAAGGAGGATCTTAAATGCTATTAATACAATATCAAGAACGCCTTTATAAAGTCTAAATTGGAAGAAGATATCTTTCTAGCCTTATTATAAGGCTATACCGCAAAGAAAGGGCATATTCTTAAGGCTTTATATAGCCTCTATAGATTAAAGCAAGTAGGAAGAAACTAGGCAATGCTATTAAGGAACTTCCTAATTGAAATTAGGTTCTAGCAAAGCCTAATAGACCTATGCCTATATATCTATAAAGAGAAATATATATAGTTACTTATATATATTGATAATATACCTATTGCTGCTAAGAGCAAAGCGCAACTTAATTAGTTTTATAAGAGTTTATTAGAGAGATTTATTACTAAGAATCTAAGGGAGATTAGCAAGATCCTTAATATATAAATTACTAAAGACTAAGCAAACCGGATAATCTATATAGACTAAAAGCTATACTTAGAGGACGTTTGCAACTTAATAGAAATTATAATAGCTAAGTATAGAAAGCGAATTACCCTTACTTCGAACCTCAAGAGCTTATTAGCTACTAGAGATAATAAGATTCCTATTAATATAAAGCAATATATAAAGGAAATTAGCTAGCTTATATATGCGATAATTCTTATAAGACCCGATATAGCTTTTACTCTTAGATAATTATTATAATATATAAAAAGCCTAGTTAAACGCTATAAATATGCCTTAAAGTAGCTTTTATAATATATTAAATTAATATTGCAATAGAAGCTATATTTAGGTTTAAGGGGAGCTTATTCAAGCCATATAGGCGTTTATATTAATGCTAATTAGTATAGAGGGGTAACCCTTGAGGAAAGAAAAGCGGGACAAAAATATATAGTAAATAAGCTTACTTATATTAAGTAATATAGGAGGTTTAATAGGTATAAAAGTTCCCTTAAAGGATATAGAATAAAAGACACGCCCTTTTTGTCCTATCTTTTGCATATACTACCCTTAAAACTTATGCCCGCTTAAAGAAGACTTTATATTATTATTAAATTAATTTAATCAAGCTAAATAACTTAATGCATTTAGTCCCTAGAAAGTATAACTAGTATATACGAATTATAACCCTTCTACAAACCTTAGAAGCTACGCCCCCCCCCTTTTCCTTTATTTATTATCTCTTCTCCCCTTTTCTATTATTATTATTATTTGCATATATAAGTTTATATAAAGTTATATCGAGGCA
>JAPZPB010000857.1:0-12560 GCA_037952635.1 Bryoglossum gracile | reverse complement strand
GACTTGATTTGGAAGGCGGTTAGTAGTTTTTAGTTTAAAATATATGGCTATTTACAAAAAGATTTCCGTTTTATTTTCAACTGGGATCCCTTGCGTAATAATAATATATGGGGGGATAGTATTCCAGATCCAGTGCGAGTTATTACGGTTAAAGTTGAGGTCAGTTTAGGGGCAGTGTCACGTGATAAAGATGGCCTGTGCACCTCCTATAATCTTTCTGAACCTGTTTCGAACCTGTCTCGACTCGTACTGTAACTAGAGCATGCCTGCATGCAATGACAGTACAACCTTATAATCAGTAATTACGGTGTACAAGTACAGTATTTCTATGTATCGAGCCTGTCAGTTTCAAGGCACCAGCAATTCTCCCTCTTCTACACCTTCACTCTCAACTCGTGTCATGTCACCGTCGATTGCATGTGAATTGACTCTTGAGCCGGCTCCAACTTATCTGCAAAGGGGTAATACAGTACGAAGCATTTCTTCTCAAGCGACTACAGTACCTGGACAAGTGCACCTCGTATCGGAGCAGTTGCATCGGAGCATCCCCAATCGGAGGTCCGCATGATCTTTGGCAGCATAGCATTGCACAGCCTCAAGCAAACATCAATTTCACACCACTCTGACCCCCCAGAGTTACTTCAAAGTATTATATGCCTCTGAATTACGGTTGGTTGAGACTCTACTGTAACTTTGTTTCTGCGTCCCTGGCCTTTGCTCCCTTGCTTTTCTTCTCGCGTCGTGATGCCCGTCGATTAGGTCGATTAGGTCGATTGTTTATCATTGGGGCGGAGGCAACAGTTTCATCAGTCCTCACACCGTACGCAGTACTTGGTGAATTTGTTTTAAAGTCCACTATGCCATGATCAAAAGTCACTCGTGGTAGTTGTATCCCAATTGTCGTTTCCCAGAATTCGAAATACTCTTCAGTCTGAAATTTTATTGAGATCGATATCGATATCGCAGAGGTGCATGATTGCCATGCGCATTGAGTAATTTAATTCGCAATGGTCTCCTTCCAGCAGCCTCAATGGCGAAGAATCTATCGCCAAACGACGACCCTCATCGACAAGAACTTTCTCATCTTCTACAAGGCGCCCATCGCTACGTTGCTACGAGCGCTGCTGTTTCCACTTGCCGCCACCCTCATTTTCGTTTTCCTAAAGGAGATCAATGCGACCCCGTCTTTTGAAAGCAGTATCAACGGAATCTCCAATATCTCTTATCCCCTCAAAAGTCTAGCCGATGCGATCAGCTCAACTTCCTCTCAACGTTTGGTCTTTGTACGCAATGGCATTTCAAACGATACTCTCGGTCCTATCATTGCTGGTGTTCTTCAGCAATCAGGAAATGCCGAAGGGTATTCAGTTGACAACGCGAACGACCTCTTCGACCTCTGCCAGCAGTCCACTTCTGGAACAAGTAACTGCTATGCTGCTGTCATCTTCCTATCATTCAATGATACCACTGTCGAATACAGTATTGCCCTAGATGAAAGCATTACTCAGTCCTATAGCTTTGGGGATTATCGTAGCGACAGCTCGCCGCTTACCGAACGAATTTTGCCTCTGCAATGGGCCATCGAATCTCACATCGGCAACTTCTCTACAATCGCCAGACCATCGACTCAACCGTGGAGCGGTGATTTTGGACCGAAAGCGAATTCCTATAGTCTAGGGATTACTAGCCCACAAGGACCCATTTGGCTAAGCCTCGTCGCCCAACTTGTTGCTCCTGTCTTCATCCTTATTTTCATTGGAGTCGTTTATCACCTAAATGTCTTCGTTGCAACGGAAAGAGAGAAGTCACTATCGGAGCTAATGGCAGCACAAAATATCACTGCAACTCCGAGAATTTTGTCTACCCTTATCTCGTTCTACGCACTCTACTTCCCCAGCTTCCTCATTTGCTCGATTTTAATGACACAAATATTGTTTGTCAAGACATCAGACATTCTATTCCTTTGGATCACACTTATGGCAGGTGCATCAATGGTGGTCTCAAGCCGGTTCATTGCTTCATTCTTCGGCAAGGCTCAACTAGCAGGCCTCTACTCTTCCACTCTAGTCTTCGCCCTCGCCCTCGTCACATTATCTGCGTCCTTGTCTAGCCTCCCACACACCGCGGAGATCACCGTAGTTTCCTTTGTCTTTCCTCCATGCACTTGGGTCAACTTCATTATGGACGTCGCCAGTAGGGAGTTCAATCTGCACCCGTTCTCTCTCTTGCCGAAACACCGACTCAGTGAATATGATGTTCTTCCCCAGAAGATGAATGGTTATCTCTATATCATCGCCTTCATCCTCCAGATCGTGGTTTACGGTGCTGGAACCTATGCTGTCGAGTATCTGCTTTGGGGTGTCGACAGGAAGTTTGATCGCATTGATGCTTCAAGCGATGTGGCTCTGCGCTGCACTAAACTTTCCAAGACCTTCAAGGGGAAAAGACCTTGGTATTTTCCATTCATCCGCAAGGGCGAACCTCTTTTAGCTATCAATAGCCTGGATCTCGAGGTGAAGAAAGGCTCTGTGACATTCTTGCTCGGGCCCAATGGAGGTGGAAAGACGACTACTCTAAAGTGTGTTGCTGGTATGTACTCCATGGATGCGGGCTCTCGCCTTGAGCTTAACGAAGCTGGCACGATCTTCGGGATTTGCCCACAATCTAATGTGAGTTTTCATCGCATCGGAATATGCTGGCGACTAATGATTACAGGTCTTCTGGGACACCCTCACTGTTGAGGAGCACATTAAGATCTGGAGAAAACTCAAGACCGCCTCAGTTGAGAACTTGGAGCCTGATGATGACGATGTTGTTGAAGAGTGCGATCTTGGAGAGAAGCTCCACGCTTGTGCCAAAAATCTCAGTGGTGGACAGATGAGAAAGCTCCAACTCGCTATCGCCTTTGTTGGTGGATCAAAGGTCTGCTGTATTGATGAGGCATCAAGTGGACTGGTAATTTCCTACTTCCAAATTCTCCAGACATCGAGCTAATCCTCGGGCAGGATCCCCTTTCTCGTCGAAACATCTGGAATATCATCCAGAAAGGCCACACTCGCCGAACAATTCTCGTGACAACACATTTCTTGGATGAAGTAAGTCCCCTTTCATTTAGCGGGCTGTTGGCCTTCAAGACTAACTTGGAAATAGGCCGACGTTCTAGCTGATCACATCGCAATCGTCTATAAAGGTAGACTGGTTTGTGAAGGCCCGGGAACTTCGTTGAAGGCTCAATATGGAGACAACTACATCATCAGGAGCGATGCTGATGATGACAATGACATAGTCTGGCGGACTACCAATTCAGCCGAAGCTACCAGAAAGATCTTGGAGCTCGAGGCCTTGTCCGAGGACAATACTTACAATGTCGTCTTTCCTACGCTAGAACAAGTCTTCCTGCAGGTCACCTCTGAGTCCCACACCGCAGTTCATGACCACGGAGGTGACGGAATCGCAGGAGAGGAACAAACGGACACTGTCATTGACGAGAAGATCTTCGCTCTCGAGAATGGAACACCCCAAGATATCAATCTGGAATCAGGGCATTCAATTGGTCTTTCCCGTCAAGTTTGGGCACTCTTCCGAAAGAGATACCTTCTACTCATGCAAAAAGCCGGGTGGATCTCGTATGGAATCAATTTCATCATTCCAATCATCATCGCCGCAGCTATCGTCAAATTCATGTATAAATTTGATACTCTTACAACTTGTGCGGACAACAAGCTGCTCCTTTTGAACGCTACAGCAAGGCTTCAAGGCGGTGCAAACTATCCTACCTTTGCCCCTCTTGATGATTATAACCCACCATATCTGTATTCGTATGATGGGGCACCAGTTGCTATTATGGGACCACAGTCCGAGTTTACCGGGGCCGTCCAAGATGGTATATTCTTGTCTACAGTTGAAAGCATACTAATGAGTGGCTCCGGCATGTCAACTATCATTTCGGGTGTCAATAGTTTTTTGAGCGAAAGAAGCTTCGATGACACCACAGCAGACGTTATTGCTGACATTACGAAAAACGCTGGTTACGGATACACTGGTGTTGCATTCTTTGCTCCCACGCCCGAGACAGCCACTCTATTCTACAATACATACCGAGGAAACATGGGGCTGTACATGGCTGGATTCAGCTACCTCACCAACAGGATCAGCAATGCTACGGCAACTGGTGGAACAGCCAAGCAAGTGTCGGTATCACTTCGTTCAATGCGCCATGCCGAGAACACTGTCGGCGTTCTGACCCTCCCTATCGCTGCTTTGATGTGTCTTGCTTTCGTTGCATGTACAAGCATAGCAGTCATTTATCCCTCATTTGAGAAGATCAATCGTGTCAGAGCTTTACAATACTGCAATGGTGTCTCGCCATTTGCTCTGTGGCTTGGGTATCTTTTGTTTGATATGCAATTCATCCTTATCCAGGCTCTTACCGTTTGGGGACTCTGGTTCACAGGAAGCCTCGCGAGGCTTTGGTATGCTCCTGGATACATGCTCGGAGTCGTAATCCTATTCGGAATTGCGACATATCTTGGCACATATGTCCTTTCTCTTTTCGTCAAGAAAGCAGCCTTCGCCATGGCCGCCGGGATCCACGTTCTCCTGTTCGTCCTCTACCTGGTGGCATATATCATGAATCAATCTTTCGGAAACACTCATGTCCTTCATTCAACCTACTCTAATATCCAATATGGGCTCGGTCTCACATCTCCTGCTGCAAACCTTGCCCGCGGCTTCTTCGTCACAACCAATGCCTTCGAAATTCTCTGTGGTAAATACGGCACTGCCGATACATCCAACCCGTTCGCCTACGTTCGCTATGGAAGCGTCTACGCCAACCTACTAATCCAAATCGTCTTTCTCATCGCCGTCCTCGGTATCTACGAATATGGCAGCGCAGACTGGGTCCGCCGCAACATCATTCACCGCGGCATCCCTGCCCGTCTACATTACATTATTGAATCCGAAGCCGCAACCGCAGCCTCTGCTCCAGCACCAACAGAAGCCGAAAAGAACACCCCCTCGATCCCGCAAATCCTCAACGTCTCCCGCGTCTCCAAATTCTTTGGCAAGCTCTTCGCCGTCGAGAACGTCTCTTTCTCCATCGCGCCCAACCAAACCCTCGCCCTACTAGGTGGTAATGGTGCTGGCAAAACAACAGTCATCAACATGATCCGTGGTGAACTAAAGCCTAACTTCGGAGACATCCATCTTGACAATATCTCGGTCCTGAAGCAACCCCACAAAGCCCGTCTACAAATGGGCGTCTGTCCACAAGACGACGCAATCGACAACCTAACAGTTCGACAAACCCTCCGCTTCTACGCCACAGTCAAGGGCCTCCGAGACGTAAACGGAAACGTCGATAAAGTGCTCGCAGCCCTCAACATCACGACTTACGCACATGTATCCGTGAAAGCCCTATCTGGTGGAACCCGCCGCAAGCTCTCCGTCGCCATCGCCCTCCTCGGCAATCCCCGGATTCTTCTTCTTGATGAACCCTCCACGGGTCAAGATGCCGGCGCCAAGAGAATCCTCTGGAAGGCACTTCAAGATATATCCGCTAATCGTGCGATTCTACTTACGACTCATAGTATGGAAGAAGCAGAGGCGCTGGCTACGAATGTCGCGATTATGGGGACGAAGATGCTGGCTAAAGGCACGTTGGCGAGCCTGCAAGAGAGATATGGAGGGGCATTTTCAGTTAGGGCGGTGAGGTGTGAGGGGACGGATGCTAGTAAAGTGGAGTCATTGGTGAATGAGAAGTTCCAGGGACAGGTCAGTGTGTATGAGGATCATCATGGGCAGGTAAGTTGGAGGCTTCCGTATGAAAAGGGGGTGTTGGGGGAGATTATGAAGATTATGGAGGGGTTGAAAGGGGATATTGTCGAGGAAAAGAGAGGAGAGGAGACATCTGGTGGGGCAGGAGCTGCTGGTGGTGGAAGTTCGGCGGTGCGTGGAGGGAAGAGAGTTTTGCAGGATTATACGATTACGGGTCCGACGCTGGAGGAGGTGTTTATGAATGTTGCGAGGGATTCGGGCGTCACCGGTGGGGTTTGAGACCGCACTTGATGAGGAGTAACGGGGAACTGGCAGGCGGCTGTTCAGATAGCATTTCCTTCAATTCTTCCTTTAATTTCATCTTCCGAAAGGCGCGTGACGGCTATGTCCGGGTGAGATTGGCAATCTCGAGCTGGCTGGCGTGCTTGTAAAACCACCCCCAGAGTAATATCACGCCACAACAGAACTATAATTCTTAACCCCTCACGAGTTTCTAATCCATCTCATCCATCCATCCAGCTCCTCCCGATCATCTAGCTCCTCTTGATTACCCAACGCCCCTCGATTATCCCAGCTGAAATAAATATCCAACCATAAAACCAATGAATCGCTCGCACTGTACTGTACTGTACTTATACTCGAGAATCACCCTATAGACGAACCCTATATTTCCCATGAGAACAACAAGAGGAGCAGTCTCGCCCGTTTCCTCGACAAGTCCATCATGTCCGTTATTCCATCTTCAGGCGTCCTTCCTACATACCCCACAACAAATGGATAGGAAAAAGGTAGTGGGAATTTGTACGAGGCTGCTTCTCTATTCTACGTACTGTACTCTGAGTAGGTTTGGAGAAGGAGTATAAAATGATAGATAATAAGGCTCAAGAGATTAGTTCCGTGCTGTGTGAAGACTAGGCTTAGTAGTGTACTTTTGTATTGGAATTGAGGGATTGTCCTATAGTCAGCAATACGATTTCGGATCAGCAGTTTTGTGTGGAATATATGGATAGCAAGTACTGCACCTCTCTCTCTTCCTCCCCCGCTCTCCTCTCTCTCGCTCTTTATCTTTCTCATTGTCCCCCCACATAACAGCCAAGCTCGCCCCCGGCCCAAACACTACTCCCGTCCCCGGCATAACACCTAGCACCGTGGCCCAACAGGCCCCAACCCTCCCCTCGCCCTTCAAATCCCCAAAACACAACACCGCCCAGACCGCCGTCGCCAGCACGCAGAAGATCCCATCGTACTGCAGCACCAGCCGCATTCCCTGGGCCAGCGTACGCACCTGGTGAAGCGGCCACTGCAAGTCCTGGAAGAAAATCTGGGAGAAAGGAGTTGGGGATACGGAGCGGGCGTAGAGATGTGTGGACGCGGAGATCAGGAATGTGGAGATGTATGTCAGGCGCAGGTAGGGGAGGCCGGCTTTGGGGTTATGGATTTTGGAGAGGGGGGTGGTGTCTTGGATGGAGTGGACGAGGAGGCTGTGGAGGGAGATGAGGGAGAGGGGGAAGAGTTGTCAGACGAAATTCCAGGTTTGGAGGGAGGGGATGGGGGAGCTGGGCCAGAAGGAAAAGGCGAGAGGGAGGAGGTAGGTGATTATTAGGGCGGGGAGGAGGGTTTTGGCGTAGGAGGTGGTGACGAGGCGGTTGTCGGCAGCTTGGTAGGAGGGGGGGATAGAGATGTATTGCAGGAAGTAGTAGAGGAGGCTGAGGATGCCGATGCCGTAGAGTTGCATTATGAACATGAAGAGGATGGGGCTGGAGAGCGTTAGTATATGCCTAAAATTCACAAGCAAAATGCCCGGTAAGTGAGGGGGTGGACTTACATTCTAGCAAATGTGAAGATATTCCCCCGCCGAGAACTCTCAATCAACCAGACAGCATTGATAGTAGTAATATCAGCCAAGAAAGTAATCATCTGAAATCTAGCCGGTGAGTACAAATTGACATCATGTCCAACGGTCGCAATGAACTAGAATAGGGGCAGGGTATGAGATATGATGATGTGATGATGTGATGAATGAGCGCCTACACCATTGACGAACTGTGAACTTTTCTCTCTCAAGGAAAAGGTAGGTAGTAAGAAACTCAATATATATACTGAAACTGACCTGGTAATCCTCGTTAGCGTTTATTGCACCCCCTTTACTCATCTCAAATTTATCCATGCACGCGCTCTAAACTTCCACGCTGTAACACCTGTGGACTTTTTTGCAATGTCCCCGAGCTTTTCTCATCCGTTTCAAATTTGTTTGGTGACGCTTTTGGTATATTTCGCTTTTTGTTAGTATATAGATGCGTCGCTTTGCTTTTTTTTGCTTTGCTCTAGCTACTGCCTTTTTGATGTTATCTTCTGTTCTGGTATGGTGTAGTGTGTTTATAGGTCCGCTACGGCGCTTTTTTCATGTTTTTGGGGGAGGGGGAATAGAGGTGGTTTGGGCGTTGGTGTTGAGTATTCTGTTTGTGGGAGGAGAATTGGAAGTAGGATGAGGAGGAGGGATGGGATGATAGTTTTCGTGTATTGTTTTGAGTGTATTTGGGGAGTTGGACTAATGTTGGCTTTCGAGGGTTGGTACGAATAGGGGAAGGTGGCATAGCACGTGACATACAACACAACGGGGGAATATATAAGAAATGTATGCTACAGTAGCTGCAGTATAGAAAGAAGACAATTGACCCGCCGATTACTCAAATGCAAGCTTGTGGTGTGTTAGAATATTGGTCACGAGGCTCAGGATACTAGCTAAGCGAGAGGTAAGATCTTACCATCCTCATCCTCTTCGGACCTCTCCTCTTCCCTCCTTAATCACGACGAACGAATCTACAACACCACGTACTGGAGCACTAGCTATAATCCACTCTGTAATTGATGCCAGCACTATCTAAACACTCGCTAATTCGTAACAGCCTAACCGAGACTCGCAACATATCTCTGTTCCACAAATCAACAAGAAAAACGAGCCATATCGTTGAGATGAAATCGCCGTTACATGAACCCGAAACCATCAAGCTATTCTATTCTGTAACCGCATGGAAAAGATAGAGAACCTCCAATACCTTGAGCCGAAATTAACACTCTGCAAGCACGCGGAAATGACAGATCCTCCAACACATAAGCCGAAATCACCACTTTGCAATCCCACCAAAAAAAGAGATCCTCCAATGATATTTCAGACGCCAGGCCGAGCCTCCAATACATTGTCGCATCGTCCGCTTACTGATAGAGCCATATTGATAACTTCATCTTGAGCCTGGAGCTTCTTACGGTCGTCGGGGCTTCAGGAATAAGTTGCAGCGGGGTAATTCGTAACACGCAGATGATTTGCAGGCCTCATCCAAGAACCTAGCGTTGGGATGTCATTGGAGACTCCTACAACTTCCTCAACTCCTCTGTCATCTTGTCCTCAACAGGCACCACAGGCGTCTTATCGCCTAACACCTTACCCCACTCCTCCACTTTCTTCTGCGTGGCCGCTGTGCGCTGTTCGGGCTGTTCGGCAGTGCTGCCATGTGTGATGCGTTCGGCAACCGACGGCTGGCTGTCCCGTGTGTATTGGTCCATGGCGGGGGATGGCGAGGTCGCTGACGAAGGCTTATGTTGTGCTGTTAGCTTGTGTTCTGATGGGTGGTCGATGGTTGAGAGAATTACTTACTTTTGGGATGCTCCTCCCATTGGTGACATTGAGGACTGGCTGTTGGCTGCCATGTTGGAGTTGAGGGGAGAGGTGGAGTTTAAGTTGAAGTGTGAGGTGAAGTGCATCGAGAAGTGTAAGTTGAGTGTGAGTTGCGGTATGGCTTGAAGTGTGAGAGTTGAAATCTGAGTGGTATTGGAAGTGGAAGTGGGAGTGGAATCTTCTCTGGCTTTGAGATGCTCTCTGCTCAGACATTTCCTCTATACGGAGGGATCTGTTATTTTATATCCATCGATTCCACGCATCTTTGCGCCCAAGATCGAGTGCACCGAGTCTGAATTTCGCAGTGCGCATCAACTCTCTCTCTTTGCGCGCGCACTGGGCGCCATTCCACTCTATATGGGCAGAAGATTTCGACGCAATGCTCATTGCGCACTTTGTCCAGCGAGCAGAGGGCATCAAACCTCTCTATCTGCGCGGCGTACACTGCGTACTATCTTCCCACTCGAGAATTCCACACGGGCAGAAACAACTCGACGCAATGCTCATTGCGCACTTTGCCTATAGAGCCGAGAACATCGACCATTTCTATCTGCGCGGCGCATACCGTGTGCATTCTCCTACTCGAGCACTCCTTATGGGCAGGAAGTCTCAACGAAATGCTCGTTGCGCACTTTTCCCTGCGAGCCGAGAGCCTGCGTGTCTAAACCGAAGTGCTCATTGAGCATTTCCTCACTGAGCATTTCCTCACTGAGCATTTCCTCACTGAGTTGTAAGGCTTGAAGAGGGGTATCGCACGTGAGAGCTGCTGCTGGGTAGCTGCCCTGCCAACCTCCGCTGAAGATAATAGTTTGCCTTGCAAAATTGGCGAACATCTTTCAGCTTTGACTTGTGCAACATCAAGAAATTATGAAGCTTGAAATCACTTACAGTTTCTCGGCCACATTACATCACTACATGTATATGTATGGCAACGAGTCGATTGCCGTACTGTATCCCACAATGGGATGACGGGGCCCTGTTGGTGTAGCAGGACAGGGGCTGTAGCAAGTTAGTGAGAATGCTGCTTTCTTTCAACCGCATCGTCCTGTTGCCTGATGAGGTCTCGCGCTTCAGACACCCAACTGGCAGGGTGGCTGCACTGGCACTCAATTTCTGGTTCCTGAGCCGCCTTTGCTCTATCCGTTCCTGCCCAGTCGACTTCTGCGCGATGCGCGTAGAGCTTCTACTACTATACGTTGTTGCATCTGGTCCCTGACTCCTGAGTCACCTCTCTGCCTGTTACTCTATCCGTTGCATCCTAGTTCCTAACTACTGAGTCGAGTCGCCTCTCTAGCTATTGCTCTATCTGTTTTTGTCCATCGAGTTCTGCGCAATGCGCATTGCGCGTGGAGCCTGTACTTCCACACGCTGCATCCCGAGCCACCTCTCCGCGTAGTGCTCAAACAGCCTTGCGCAGTTCAGTTCTGCGCAATACGCGCGAGGTTATGTAATCTCTTATAAATTGCAAGCAGCTCTCGATGATTTGATTCCTTATCTTTCTTCCTCCGCCTCTACCTCGTCCCTCATCAACACTAAACCTTTTTTCAACCCATCTTGAAATATCAACGACGAAATATTGTCATGGCCCCTCGATTTAACGACAAAGACTCGTCTGACGAGCATTCCAATCGCAATGATACCTCCAGTGATAACGGTGAAGATTCGTGGCGGGATTCGGGCATGGGCAGCAGTACTAGCTCTTTAGACAACAGCACAATGCCGCCGGGAATGATGCGCCAAGGACTTGACCACAACGCCAGACCAAAAGATGGGGATGTCATTTCTGATCCAATATTGTCGTCCCTTGGAACAGCCGATCATGCAACAGCCACGCACAATATTCCACCCGCTTGCCCGAGAACGTGCTCTTGGGTTTTCAAGCACCCGACATTCATCGCATTCGCGAAGGCGACGAACGGTCTTCTGTGGATCGAAGCCCCCTCCGGCTACGGCAAGAGTGTGATGGCAAAACTTTTCGTCAACGAATACACCACCAGCCCGCTACACTATTTTTTCTGCGACTCCAATACCAAGGGAGGAAACAATTGCTTGGCAGTGCTGAAGAGCATCGTCCAGCAGCTAATGGTCCGCAAACCAGAACTCAAATCCCACGCTAATGCTTCATATTAGAAGCTGGGTCGGAACTTCTCCGAGAATTTGGACGAGCTCATCAATATATTCAAAGACTGTGTACAAGATTCCAAGCTTGGAGATACTGTTATACTCATCGATGGTTTGGATGAGTGTTCCAGTTTCCAGGATCTAGGCTTTCTCGACTGGATTACTTCGACATTGCAAAACACGCCCAACGCATTGCGTTTTATTGTAACAAGTCGCCCGTCTCCTGCTGCTCTGCGGGACTCCTCAAATACGGTTTTTCGCTTGCTCCTAGATGCAGAAGAAGTTCAGCACGAGATCCGTTGCGATGTTCAGCACTTTATCGAAACTACGGTCAATGAATTACGAACAGCTCATACACACACTTTTTTCCGGAAAATTCAACCCAATCAAAACAACCCAAAACCAAGTGCATTACTTGAAGAACCTCTCCACGATTCTAGCTAGCTAGTCCGATTTCCTTAGAACCTTATATTAGGTTCTATAGAGATGGATTCGTCGCCGGACCCCTTTCGAGCCATTAGCTCGAGCCCACCACCACCAACAATAATACTACTACCCAGTACCCAAGATCATGAAATGGAAGGCAACCTACCTAGCTCCCCCTCTCCCAACCAGGGCACCACAAATCAACCACAAGTCCAGGAGCCTAGCAGCGACCCCTTTGCACCTTCCCAACCCGCTCTCAATCGCCCCCTTTTCACGATTCCAGGCACGCTAAAACCAAATGGGAAGAGGAGCCTCATTACGCCACACGGACCCCCTCGGGCCAAAACGCCAGTACCGGCAAATACGGCTAATACGGGCCCCATGAACCGTATGGCCCGGGACGCCCTTTTGGAAGCCCGGGACCTAATAGTAGAGGCTTATGGCCTTACTAAATCCCGGGCTGAACAAGCCAAAATCTTGGACCTACTTGAGGTCTTTAGAGAGTACATTGAAAAGGGCAAGCTTCAAAGCGCCTCTACAATAATAACCTCTCAAATCGCCA
>JAPZPB010000856.1:0-12627 GCA_037952635.1 Bryoglossum gracile | reverse complement strand
ATAGTAATTAGACAATCATCATTCACTGCTCTATGGTATACTACTTGACGTGACAACCCCCTCCCCCCCCCCCAAAGCACAAAATCCTGAGCAATTGACTCCCGGAGTAGAGAAAGACGAGTAGAACCGGCCTCAATCAGACAAGCAACGAACGCCGTAGTAGAGTCACTGCGCAGTCTCCCGCCCTGAAAGGTCCAACATCGAGAACGCCAGAGATATGTTCCTCTTGGAATTGAAGTTGCTCGAACTAGTGTTGGGGTAAGAATGGGATGTGCTCCTCTTGGGATGCCTGGCTCTGGCCTTGTCTCGGGTATTGAAGTTGCTCGAATTGGTCTTGCTGTTTATAATGGATTGACGAAGCGACTTGTCTTTTGAGGAGAGTTGGGTATGAGTTGTAAAAACCTGCACTCCTTTGGGTGATCGAACTCGTCTTGAGATTCTTCCTACTTGTACATGCGATCTCACCCTTAGAGGAAAGAAACTAATTATACCTCTTCTTACGATGGTGCACTTGGCTGGTAACAAGGTGGACGCTGCTTCGCCAACGCTTCCTCTCGAATCCTGCCTATTTTTCTCCATCCAGGATACCTTGATGGTGGAAGAAGAGACTCATTAATACCTGTCTTCTCAGCCTCGCTGAACAGTTCTTGAAGTTGTATCTCTTCTTGAAGTTGCATCTTTTCTTGAAGTTGCATCTTTTCTTCAAGTCGCATCTCTTCTTGAAGTTGCATCTCTTCTTCCAGTTGCATCTTTTCTTCAAGTCGCATCTCTTCTTGAAGTTGCATCTCTTCTTCAAGTTGCATCTTTTCTTCAAGTCGCATCTCTTCTTGAAGTTGCATCTCTTCTTGAAGTTGCATCTTTTCTTCAAGTCGCATCTCTTCTTGAAGTTGCATCTCTTCTTGCTGGTGACTGGGCGTGGATGGCTGGGGCCCAGGACTGTTTCGAGAGGAGTTACCACCCGCCGACATATTAAAGTCGTTCTGGATATCTTCGCGGGATGAGGTACTCATGGCGGTGTATTGTGTTTGGTCTTGGGTCTGAGGTTGCTGTATTGACATTCGACTGTTGTTGACAGGCACGTTCTCGTGTGGCATTGGCTGGACTTGTGATTCATGCTCGCAAGAAAGTTTTTGAAGAGGAGGTGCTGATTCCGTTGAGGAATGTGGTAATTCCCTGTGGTGTTGATCGTTTTGACACTCGAAAAGTCGTCGTCGCTTGTGTGCATACTCTGGGGGTGGTATCAATTCGTCGTCGTCGTTAACTGGACCACCAACGGCCTGGTACTGCCTTTTCCGAGGACTTGAACTCCGAGACGTGGTCGCTCGACTAGAAAGCGAGATATGCGTCCGATCCTCTATAATTTGAACTCTGTTCGGCTGCACTATAATGACTCTTCGATTGGTCTTCTGAAGGAATCTCCGAAGTAAGGGAAAAAGGGACCAGGCAAAGCGAGCGTACACAAAGCGAAAGCTACTACTATAGATATCGTGCGTGCGAGTGTTGTGATAGAGCTGTCCAAGATCGGGCGTAGCTTGGAGCACATGGACCACTAAGCCATCCTGGGTCTTGGGAAAGAACACAAATTGCCGGTCATCAAAGGCTTTGTGCAGGTCAGACCGGAGGAGTAAGGTATTACACGTATCATCACAACACCTATCAGCATCCAGCGAGGTATCGAGAGTCCACTTTTCCATACTATTTCCTAAGAACCAATCTTTCTCGTGTTTGGGGCACAGATGGGCGATCTCGGTGCCAGTCGAATGGTCGCTGATGCGACATGTGCGATCTCGTAGGCGCGTGGCCTGGGAAAGGGCAGATTGTGAGCCGGAGAATGGTGCTGCTTGTCTCGTCCTCGCAAGCCGTGTCCAGGTAGCAGGCAAATGATTCGGAAATAGCCAATCGGTGAAGGTAGGCACTACTGGCCAACAGTAACAAGTTTCTGGACATCCGGCATATGAGTTAATTGACTTGTCCATGTAAGAAGTGAGGGGAGGGAGGAGGGGAAACACATACCTGAGTCTGCGGACGGCGCTGGCACAAAAAACCAATAGTCTCCGGCAGGCAAGATCTCATCTACTTCGAGATATACTCGTGCGGCAGGCGTATCTACACGGCTAGTGCTCAAATAACCGTCGTGCTTATTGTCTGCGATAATTGCGCATGCATTATGTGCCAGTCCAAAATGGATGCCCGGGTTCGAAGGTTGAGAATCCCAGGCGGACAAGATAAAGAGTAGGTCCTGCTGGGGCGGATAGCCGGGATGGTGGAAGATGACTTTTGCATCGCTCGTCCGCGCGAGGAACTCGTAGTCGGTGCTGAACGGGTTGGCCGAGTTGACTCGAGCTTCCGGGCGCAAAGGAAGAGGGGAGGGCGATCGGAGTTGGGTTTGTGGATAAGGAGCCGCAGCAGGAGTTGTATCTTGCGTTGCGGAATCCATGACTGTTTTGGTCGAGTTGCCAAGGCGAGGCTAAGCCGCACTCATTCAGCCTCGTTTCGAAAGCAATTCAACTGAACACTGCTAGCGACTCTCCCCAGTTCGCGAGGTGAGATCCTGTTGACTGATAAACTGTCGGTTTCATCAGAAACGCGTGGAACGTGCGTATTATACACGTAGTATGCCTGTTGCGTTGTCGTTGATGATTCTTGATTGTTCTATGTATTTGGGTTGTGGAGCCCCAATATATGATTGAGGCTCTGCGCTAATGCTATGACTAAGCCATGACGACTAAGAGGCCTCGTGATTGGTCAAACCAACATAAACACTTGCGGTATCTGCCATGAAGATGCCTTCTCCGTCCTGATAGGGTGGGTAGTTGTCAGATTTTATGGGGTGGGCTTTTTGGGGTCTGCGAACTCGACTTTTTCGCATGCGGCTTGCCCAAGATCTATTTATATAACATAACGCAAGAAAAACCAAAAGCTTTCAATTTGAATTGGGAAAGGTAAAACCGATCACAGTATCCTTCGTGGTTAATTAAATTGTCATCTAGACGTTGAGCCCGTGTCATGTGAACCCTGGGGGAGACTCGGCCATGAACAGCACTTTGTTTAGAAACTCGTTTCTAGGTTTTTGGAACTTCGGTGACTTGGCCATGTGTATCTCCTCTCACAATTCCGTGTTCACGATGTCTCATTATTCCTAGCGAAATGGCACATATCTGACATGTATTCTACTTTTGGCAGCAACAGTACTACCCAAACCATGCCCCCCCAATCGCAAGGCTTAGTCCCGAGATCTCGTCGAAGCATACAGCGCTGTCGCCACATCAGAAAGGACGAGAAATCGACAAGCGAGAGGAAAGGGTCTATGGTTGATGTAAATGCAGATTTCGAGGACGAGGATGAGGATTTGGATCCTCGGGAAGGCATTGTCCTCCCTGAAGATTCTCCTTCTCCACAAACACTCTGATCAAGCCACAGGTTATACAACAACAATCATAGAACGAACAAGCCCGCCGCGAGCGGCCTCCACAGTCCCAGAGTCAACAACCCTGTGCGGAACGTGCCTCCTCTCAATCCAAGGCACATCCAAGGCACATACGAGAAAGCTTTATTGAAACTAAGGGTCAATATCAGTTATAGGACGCCGAATTCCAGGGAAATGTTCTCCATAAGAGTATTAGGAAGGAAGTCGAGAATCTTTGCTGCGATTACCGCATTTTAAAGATAAATTGCTATATATAAATCTAGAGCAAGAATAAAAATATATAAATAACTAGAAAAGTAATGTAATATTTCTTTATATTTTTTAAACAATATTTCGAACAAGACGTAACGGGGCTCGTGCTATTATTTGCAACTCTTGCAGCGTTTATCTTTAATCACGACTTCGGTCACTAGGTGGACTCTATCTTCTGCAAAGAATTGATATGGAGGACCTCCGATTCCGTCGACTGCTGGTAGAAATGAAAAGGCTGGAGGCACTAGAGCGGGAAACAGTAGCCGCGTGGGGTATATCAGCGATACCCTGATTCAAACTATACTGCTAAAGTCAATGCATGGCAGTGACCTTTTACATCGAAATCGCCCCCTATCATGTCACAAGTAACCAATTGATTGCTGACCAGGCTTTGTTCCCACACTATGGCCTCATATCTCGGTCTACAACTTTTCCCCTCCACCACCGCCAGCCTTCTGCTTTTCTGCTTTCGCCACCTCTAAGCCCCCATTTCAGGGCGTCAGCGTGCAGAGCGCGCGTTACCAGTACACAAGCAAGGAGCCTCCTTCAGGCAGACGTGTGACTCAACACGTGATCTGGCTGAGGCTCCGCCGACCTTTACTACGCTTGAGACCTCAGGGCGCCCTAAATCATAACATACTTGTTATATAGCTCAGTTACGTTGAACCTCTTAGGTGTTGTAGCACTCGCGATAGTTGTGCTCGTCAAAGATCCTACTTATCAACCAGCCTCATTTGTTTTTGGAACCTTTGTCGATGACTCACTTGAAGCATTATGCATCGCAGGCGGTCTTCCTTGAATATAGTTATATTTGTGCAGCATCATCATGCTACCTTAACCAGCTGAGTTGCCCAGCCGTGTGAGGCTTCCGCCGAGACGTAATGGTCAACTGGCCCTGCAGGATACCATGCGCATAAGAAGACACTGCCGTCTTAACCAGGAGACACAGAAGAGCCTTGTGTAATGACCGTAAAGAAACAAAAATTCGGCTGGATGCGCTCAAGTGTAACTATTCGGTGTAATCCCCCCTGTGTTGTTTGTCGTATGGGAGTCGACCAGGGTCAGGATCACATTAGCATATGTTTTGCAAGATGGGAATTCCCACGACCAGTAGTCAAATGCGGCCAGCGACTTGGTCACCCCAACTTCCCATCCGTGAGGCATTTTCAACCCTGTCGATCTTGAGGCGGCAAGCAGGAGAATAGCTGCCTTTAGTACGTTCCGAAGTTTTAACCACGTGCCGTGGTGGCGATGGTACATATAGCAGTGTTGCAGATAATTCAAGGCGTTAACTAGTGCCTTTTCCGCTAACGCCCGAACAACAGGGCTACAGTTAAGTTCGTGGATAGCGGTAAAGAGAAAAGGCCTGTGCATAAGCTCCAGTACGCGATAGTAGCGTCCGCGACTATACTGTTGCCACTCTGTGCTTGCCATTTGGGGGACGTCAGGGAACTGGATGGGTGGAGGAAGATTCTCTCGAAATGTTTCGGCTTGCCGCTCAAATTCGGCCACAATGGGTATAAGTTCTTCGATGGTAGGCGATATTTGAGAATAGTCCTTGGCATCGATATATCGGGAGACAACCTCAGCGACTTGATCTGTAATTCGTCGAAGAGCTATTTCCGATAGAAAGAAGTACCAACTGTCCTTCTCGTGGTTAGCCCATTCGTCTGACGCTATACTCGCTGCCTGGGGTGGCGGAGGATATGAGTCTAGGGAACCGGGTTCTCTCAGTGCGGGAGCGCTGATAGGTATTTCGGCTAGGATTTCCCTACTAGGATCAGATAGTGAAGGTATAACACAGTCTTTTGATAGACGAACCTCTCCGATTTATAACATGTCCAGAACAAGCTCGAGTATATTTGTGATGTTCCCTCGGCCGAACCCGCACTGGCACATACTATCAGCATGACTATCTTGTGACTAGGCTAAGGTACAGACCCAGTAGATATGAGAATCTGGAGCGAGGATCCGGCTGCATGGAACATGCGCAAGGCGTGCATGGGTCTGATAAAATACATGTGGTAAATCCTGGGTCATGATGGCTTGTTAGCTGGTGGGATGATGTTGGTGAATCTCGGATTACTCACCCGGCAAGGCAAAGGCACTGGATCGCAAGAGTGCTGACGTTTGACAGGGCAGAACCTAGGCGCTTTTCGGCAGCGACGAAGTAACGATAGCCTAATCCCAGACTTGCAAGCCGGGAAGACGAATGGGATGGGCTGCCGGGGCTATGTCCTACATCGAGGGGGTCAAACTCCATCGAAACAGCCCCCAAGGCGCACGTGAGAAATACGAGACAGGTCTCCAAGTTGAACAGAGATCCATGCTCGTAGTACTGCTGACAGTATAGCCTGGCCACCCGTCTACTGAGAATTGGGTTTTTGATGTTGACTCTGTTAAAAAATTGGTCAATAAGCGGTTCAATGTCTGACCTTTCTGTCGAAATATTGATCGACGTGGACGAGTCCCAGGAAGACTCTAAAAGGCCGCGTGAGGTGAGCGTATCAGGCTGCATCAAAAGATCGTCGAGATAGGTGTAAGCTTCAGAGCCGTGAAAATCGACAAATCTAAATCGTCGAAGGGGAGATAGAGGCCCGTCGAACACAGGCCATTGCAGAATTCTGTCGGTTGCTGCGCTAAAGCTAGCATCCAAATTCCGAGTGGACACACCACGCTTTGTGTCTGGAAATTCATCGCACTCGAAGGGGCGCAGGATATCTGGCTGCCTTTGACGGTGAGAGATTGCTGGTGGTGACGAGAAGTCGAGAGACGAGGAAGGATGCATGTCCCTTACTAAACCTTCAATCACAGACAATTGAGTAAGAATCCTCAAAGATGCAGCATCAAAGGTTGATGCGTCTTGCTTGATATACTCGCATGGAGTTCCGATTTGCTGACAAGAAGAACAACTGGGCCTTAAGTTGTCACTACGAGTAGAAGTATCAGATATTCATTGCATAACAACTATTGAGACGAGACGCAATGAAGCCTGGCTGAACGCATACCATTTCCGTTTCCTCTCGCGGCATGTCAAGCATGCTGCCACGGCTCGCCGACGAGGGTAGCCGGTCTTTGGTAGGATGCGCCTGTCTTCTTCGTCCATTGTATCACGGCCAGGACTAATGCGAGATCGGGTGGGTACTCGTACAAGTGAAACTTTCAATTCCTATGAATGTAGGAATTCATGAACAGCGAGTAATGTAGATGAGAAAGATAAAAGGCATGATGGCGGAACTTGGACACTGATCCTGATGTTAGCGGCTATTGTGTCCGTGCGCGTGTGCATAACATAAATTCACGTGATGTTTGGAGATCCCAGTTGTCATTTGGGCAGGCACGTGACTGGCTAGAATAGCAGTCAAGCCATACAAGTAGTTACTAAATAAAATAACTCTAACCAACAACTTATATACCACGTTTAAAGACATACTTATTGCTGCTCAATCCCTCTTTTCAATCCATTCTACTTTTGTATCCTTGTCTGTTGGTCCATCAAACGCTAAAGAATTTGCTAGCTGCTCGCTGTTTATCTCGTCGAAGATATCCCCAGCATGTTCAAGGGTTTTTCCAAAGGTTTCAGGGTAAAAGAAATAGAAGATCACGATTTCAACGAAAATCCAACCAACAAAAACCAGATAATACTTCCAACCCAAAGCGTCTAATCCTATAGGATTGACGAACTGGTTCAAAAAGAGCGCACATTTGTTGACGAATACTAGGACACTGAATCCCAAAGCTCGCATTCGAAAAGGAAGGATTTCCGATGGATAGAGATAGAATATCGGATTGAGTGTGATGTTGTACGCAGTGTAGTAGATGAAAATAAATCCGAGAGCGGCATGACCGGAAGCTGCTGTACCCTTCAAGCTATACATAGCAATGCAAGTAGTGAGGGCGATAAAGCAAAGCCACATAATAGTTCCGCCACCCACGAACGTTGTTCTTCTGCGAATGCGGGTTGTCAAAACAGCAGCAATGATAGCAGTAGCATAGTTGGTCGTAGCGATAACCGCATTGATTAGCGTCTGGTGCTGAGCACCAGTGATCCCGATCGAGGTAAGGATTTTAGAGAGATAGTAAGTCACAAGCCCATTGCCTGAAGACTGGCCGGCGATACCTAACGTTATCAAGATCAAGAGTCTGCGTCGATTGCCAGGAGAGGTGATGAATAATTTGAGTCCTTTCGAACGCACCTCCTTCTCGTGACTAAGAGTTAGGTTGATCTCGGCAAATTCTGCATGGGCCAACTCATCATTGACATCACCGTTTCCGTGATACTGAACGAGGATATCGAGAGCCTCCTGGCCACGATTCTTATATATGAGCCACCGAGGGGACTCAGGAAGAAGCCAGATGAAGACGATCTGAAGGAGTGCTGGCCCTGCTTGAAAGAGTGTCGGAATTCTCCAAGCCCACTGCGAATTTATTGAATGCGTGCGGTATGTAATCCAAGCAGCTGTGAGAGACCCCAAGTAGTAGCTTGTGTTGTAGAGCGATGTGAACAAAACACGATCCCTGGGATGGGCAAGCTCCGATATCAAGATCGGACCCGCAGTCAGCGCAAGGGTGATACCGAACCCGACAACGATGCGACCGACCACAAAAGGAGCATAGGCGCTGGATGCAGTTTGCAAGATAACCCCAATTACCATGATAATGCTACCGATGAGGATAGACCAGCGACGACCAAAGAGGTCAGAGATGGGAGCTGAAAATGGAGTCGACAAAATTGCTCCGAGAGGATAGGAAGCTGACATGAAGCCAAGGAGGGCACCTTCCGGATGCTTAAAAGCTGTCTGCCAGATGGGCACTAGTTTCTCATGTTACTAGAGCTCTGCTCGGTTTCGATGGGAGTTTCAACTAACCAGCCTGAAGACTATTGAGGAGAGATCCATCAAAGCCATTTGTTGCACAAACAACAAGGCAAGCTGGAACCAAGAAGGCATACAGGCGTGCAAGAGATCTATTCAGAGAGCGCTCCTTGTATGCATCGGAATGAATGATCTCGATGACAGAGCGACGTCCTGTAGGGGTGGTGGGAATATCTGACATGGCGACAACGTCGAGTCGTCGAGTTCTCAACTTCTCAACTTCAGGGGAGTGATATGTAGCCGAGTCGACCACTTTCGAAAAAGTTGTAGAATAAGAAATAGAATATGAGGTATAATGATTTCATGATTTCCATGGAGCAGTCCAAGTCGACTTTATGCTCGAAATGGGGAACTGATGACTAATGCTACTCATGGCGGGGAGGACTGTGGGGTAGAGTGGAGCGTGGGGAAGATGGAAGGAGCGGGGAGTGTCGGCTCGCAGGAATTCGTCTATCTCTATAATAGTGGGTCTAGTGGGTTTGAGTGGGTCTAAGCGTCTCTTACCTAAGTTACCTTGGCAGAAACCGGAAAGTCTGCCGATGGCTTGAGCGCAAGTAAACACTTTTGGCGCAAGGTTTGATACTTCATTCAAGCTCTTTTTCTCGAAGAAACGCATCAAAAGCAAAGTAGAAAGGTTTTGTTGAAGACATAATAAAATTGCAAAGTTTTCAGAGGGTAAATTGAGACACGTAGACTGAATTGGGTAGGACGCGGTCGAAGGCGTAAGGTTATTAGAAAGCCAAATTCTCTGGTGGCGGTTCTTTGGCTATGTAATTTGATCCCAACCAACCACCCGGAATTTCAGGGATGACAAGATGCAGCCATTCACAAACTTGAGGCATGCCAGCCGGGATGGAAGCAGGGTTTAGGGCGGGCATTTACCCGTAAAGAAGCACCTGAGCCGAATCCCTTCTGCCGAACACTGAGACACATTCATGCTTATACGCTTGAACTATATTTGTGACTATATTTGTGATCACCTATGATACTATGATACTAGCTTACTTTGAATTTAGACAAATCATAGACAAGGTTCAAAACATCAGCACTAATTACTTTTACAAGGCTGGATGATCCCTGGTAGAGTGTCCTACCAGAGGTACTGCTACAGCAGTAAGTGATTGTGCATCTTGTAGGAGACGGTTGAGCCCCGTGGCGACGTGGCCTACGCGAAGTTGAAGCTTTTTCTTCTTGTCATCCAAGTCGGTCGAGGCAGCAGTAGCGAGTTCATGACGTGCTGCAACAGAAGTCCCGCCCAAGCTGATTCGAGAGGCGACAAAGGCCTCTGGGTCGAGGATGGTTTTTAGCTCAGAAGCCGAGTAGGCTCTGAGGGCCTTGTGGGTTATAAGCTCGTCACGCAGCTCTCCGCCACGAAAGCCGGCGCGCTCGTGGGTGGCGATCATATGGGCGACGATCTCGTGGGCATCACGGAAGCTGAGGCCGCGCGAGGCGACGAGGGCATCAGCCAGAGCGCTCGCGGTGGACCAGTGTCGGCCCGCCGAGGCGTGCATAGCGGGCACGTCAAACGCCACCGTGGCAATGACCTCGCGCAGCAAAGCGGCAGCTCCGACCGTTTCAGCGCACTGGCCTGGCAGCACGTTGTGGATGTATGCCTGGTCGACGTCCGTGGACGTAGCCGTGTGCATGACGCCGAGTTGGCTTGCGGCCCAGCCGACCGCAACGCCAGCGAGCCCCCGGATGCGCTCTAAGACCATCGGGTTCCGCTTCTGAGGCATCATGCTCGAGGTGCCACAGAGCGATGCGTCGATGCGTACAAGGCCAACTTCGCTTGAAGACCAGTAGTTCAGGTCCGAGGCAAGACGGCTCATGGCAGAGAGGCTCGTCGCCAGGACGTGGGCGAGCTCGGCACCCATATCAAGGGATGCGAATCCAGCCTCGCGGGCATTGAGAATAGGACGGTCAAAGCCGAGGTAGGCGGCCGTCTCAGTGCGGTTGATGGGCCACGAAGTTCCGCTATAGGCAGCGCTACCGAGTGGACTGACGTTCAGACGGTCGTAGGCGTCGAAGAGCCGGTCGAGGTTGCGTGACAAGGCCCAGTAGTGGGCGTTGAGGTAATGGTCGATGGTGGTGGGCTGTGAGTGCTGCAGATGCGTGTATCCGGGCATCAGGGCGCCGGCGTGTCGCTCTGCAGCGATCAGGATCTCAGCACCCAGGCGAACCAGCTCGTCAATGACTTCTGTCAGGCTTGCGCGGTTCACGAGCCGCCAATTAGTGGCCGTTTGATCAATGCGGCTCCGGGCACGCTGGATGTCGCGGCCGTAGGGCCCCAGGACGCTCTCTAGATATTTCTCGATCTGAAGGCCCAGCGTTCCCACCTCAGGGTCAGAGGCCAGAAGAGCGGCCGTGTCGCCTGAGCGAAGATCGAGGAGAGCCTGGACGATATCGCGGCCGCGCTGTGCGTCGAAGACTCCCGTGTGTGTGAGCATAACGGCATGGGCGAGGTCGGTCACCACATACTCGTCGAGACTGGCCAACCCATCGTCTAGCTCGACCTTATTAACATGCGTAATCAGCAGACGAGAAGCTCGAGTTCCAAGGCGGTTTTCTGTCAATGACCCAGAAGCACTC
Source organism: Bryoglossum gracile (assembly GCA_037952635.1). Lineage (NCBI taxonomy): Eukaryota > Fungi > Ascomycota > Leotiomycetes > Helotiales > Bryoglossaceae > Bryoglossum > Bryoglossum gracile. The sequence goes on along the minus strand of JAPZPB010000856.1, from coordinate 1,485 downwards.
GCATCTGCCGTGGGCGTGGGCGCGGTGCTGGTCGCTAACATTTTCGTTGACATGGTGGTGGTTGACTATGGAGATCTTTCTTTTTCTTGCAATGTGAGTCTTATTTTGAAGGACAACGCCCTGCCTTCTTATATTAGTTGATTGATAATCTAAGTACGTACCTATCAAGAACGTATCAAGGGCGTATCAAGGACGGCACATGGAACATGATAGAGAATTCGAATATGTCCGCAGAAATCGCTAAGGTAGGCTTCGTGACGATCTTTTGCCGATACTCCCCGCCGTCCCCAAACTTCTTGGTCTCCGCTTTACCCCGCTAACCCACGCTAACCCACACCCGTCTATCATGGCTGCAAGGACTGTGTGCCGGGTCGTTCCCGCTCCGGTCTCAGTCCGTATTAGGCCTAATTATAATATATAACTATTATATTACTTCCCTCTCTAAGGCTCGTGTCCCTATAAGCTCTAATTCTAGAGTCTAATTATAACAGGTTAGACCCTTAGTTATAACTTGGTCAGGTGACCTGCGTTGCCTAGTGCGACTATATCTAAATAAGTATAAATACTATATTTTGTATATAGTTATACCTTTCCTTTTATAGTATTTTGGTTTAAACTATAATAGCAAGAGCAATTCAACGACTTATTCTAAGATTCAAAACTATAGAGCTATAGAGAGGAGCAGAGCATAAGGAATATATACAGTTAGCCCGCGCGCTAGTGGCTTGGCATGGACGCGCGTAGCTACTTGAGCTAGGAGCGCTAAAAGCAAAGCCGGCGTCTTATTACCCCCCCCTTTAAAAAAAGCTTATCCTAAGCGCTTAGCTACCTTGCTATTCCTTTAACTAAGCCTCGTCTTCTATATCCTACTTGTATAGCTGCGCTATAAGCTATTTTCTAGGGTACCTAAGTCCTTTCCTATTCTATAGTAAAGGGGAATAAGAAGGGGGGTAAGGAAAAGAATAGTCTTATAGCTAGTGCTTAAGATTACCGTAATATATATATATACTTGCTATAGTCTCTCTAGCGCTCTCTTTATAGCGCGGACGCCGCTTAAATACCTGCGATAACTAGTCTTTATGCCCTAGTATTAATATACTACTTTATTAAAGTTAAGTTATCGTCGAGCTTTATATTGCTAAGATTAAGCACTATATTAGCTATACTAATTTCCGCGAGATCTATAAGGTTTACACCTAAGGTAGCAAGGCGTTGCTAAGAGCTAGAGAAATAAATAAAGCTTTATAGATAAGCAAAGCTTTGCTAGGGTACTATTAACCGCGAGGAAAGCTACTAGACTATATAGATATAGCCTTTATTAAGACGACGCAGGGTTATAAGCATTAAGAGCAGGCAAAGCAAGTAGGAGAAGCCTAAGGCCAAGGTCTATTCGAGGATTTAAAGCTAAGGAAGAAAGGAGAGGAGCTTTGGGAGGGCTTATAGCAGCTTATATATAGAGGCTCTTAGTCTAAGAGTACTAGCGTG
>JAPZPB010000855.1:0-12650 GCA_037952635.1 Bryoglossum gracile | reverse complement strand
ATATATATCTTATTAATAATCTGCTTTTAGCTTTATATCTTAATCTTAGTATATATTAGAGAAGGGTTTAAGAATCTTGCGAGCATAGGAAAGAGTAAGAGGCAAAGAGCTAGGCTAGTCTAGTTAGCGGCGCTTAAGATCGGGTTAAACGTTATAAAAGGAGAACTATCTAAATCTAAGGATTAAGTTATAGTTTCCTAAGTTAAGTATTATAAAGGGTACTTAAACTAGTCTTTAGCTATTAATCGCGAGCGTATACTTAATATAATAAGTAACTAATTTGCCCTTTTTGCTATTATAGCCTTTAATCGCAATAGGCTTGTTTAATGCTTAAAAGGGGGCTTTAATAAATTCTAATATTGCTAGAGTATAGCGCGTATTAAAGAAGGAGAAGCTATATGCTCTTATATCTAAGAGAGCGTAGATATCTATAATTATAATTCTATTTAAACTTAAACTATATAAAATAGTAAATACTATATTACTTATTAACTTCTATATATTAATTATATTAATTAAGCATGCTATGCCTAGGGCAAAGACTTATCCTAAGCATCCTCGTTTCCTGACTCTTTATTAAAAGCTTTTTCCTCTTCTAAGAGCATGCTTTCTTTATCGTCTTGCTTTATCTTATAAAGGGCTCTTAGCTATTAAGGCTCTAGGCAATTATAGATACGATAGCTTATCTTATAATAGTTAAAATACTAGTCTAGCATAGTAGAGCGTTCCTTAAAAGGAATAAGCAAGGTAAGAGAGGTTTTTAAAGGAGGGGATCTCTAAAATAGTAGAATATATGCTTAAAGGGTTATTTTATAAGCAGGCTTAGCATATCCGACTACTTAGCTTAGCCCGGGAGCTTAGTAAAGCTTAAGCAAGGGTCGTTTCTAGGTATAGCGTTTAAAGCTTATAAGCTTTTTATTAGTATTATTAAGAGCTTTAATAGCTTACTAAAAAGTAGTTTAATCCCGTCTTTAGATAAGGAGCTTCTCTTAAAGGTTAATATAAGAGTATTTAAAAATATTATCTAGCTAGGTATCTAGATTAATTCTAGCATAGTTAGCGAGATTTATAAAGCAGATCTTAAAATCGTAAAACCGCTTATCCTTAGCCTAGTATAACTATAAATATAAATTATAAGCGTTAGTATGCTTATTAATAACTTTAAAGCAATTTGCTAAGTGCTTAATTATATCTTTTGCTATTTAAAAGGCTATAGCATAATTACTAAGGTATAGCGTTTTAAGGTTCTTGCAAGTAGTACCTTTAGTAATAGAGAATATATAGGCTATATAGTAAGCCTTTATAGGGAACTAGTCTTTATTCTAAATTAACTTGCTATAGAGTTCCTTGCTTTATAAAGTAAACGTAGGCTTTAAACCGTTATTAAGCAAGTTTAGATCTTTAATCTTATAAAAGCCTTTTAAGGAAGAGTCTTTTACTTAATTTAAACGTTTAAAGTCTAGTCTAAAACTATATAGCGCGGGAAAGGTCTATTCTACTATAAGTTATATACTTTATAAGCTTACCCTAGAAAGAGGGGTAAAGCGCGTAGCACTCTAGCGTACTTATCGTTGCTTCTTTTTAAGCTATTTAATTCTAGCAAGGAGAGCTTCGGTTATAACGGAAGCTTCTCGCGCCTTGCCCTTAGATTAGCGGCTTATATAGCTAGCTTTAAAGGAAGAGGATTTAACCGCGCTCTCTTAAGGAGCTATTTATAGCTCTTTTTAAGCGGTTAAAGTTTCTTTAGTTAATTAGATCCTAGCTAATACCGCGCTAATAACCTTTTTTAGAGGCATAGTAGCGTAGAGCTTGCGGAGCTCTCTTCCTTAATCTATAGAGAGGGTATAATAAGGGGTAGAAATAAAGATTAATAGTCTTCTAGGCTAGCGAACCTAGGGCTAAAGAACCTATGCTTTTCAATTCCATAAGAGCAATTGTATATTATATATTATAAGCGTCTTGCTTATCTATAGTAAGCGTCTTGCTCGTTAAAGATTATATTGCTTTCCTAGGCATAATAGTAAGCTTTAAATAATAAGACAATATAAGGTTATAAGCATTAAAAGCAAGCAAAGCGAGTAGGAGAAGCCTAAGGCCAAGGTCTATTCGAGGATTTAAAGCTAAGGAAGAAAGGAGAGGAGCTTTAGGAGGGCTTATAGCAGCTTATATACAAAGGCTCTTAGTCTAAGAGTACTAGCGTAGGCTAGGCTAAGCATAGCCGAGCACCGTAAGCTAGTTCCTATAACCGCGCGAGCGTTCCATATAGGAGCGCTAGGCTAGCTAGCAAGGCTATAGTAACGTGACATAAGTCTCAGCCATTTTAGCGAAAACCCATAAAAACGCGTCGCGTCTCCCCTAACCCCCTTCTTCCTTATATAACAAAATGCCACCTTTATATACTCCTTTACGCTTAATATCTTCAAATCATTAATTTAATAAGGAACTTACTCTATACCAAAGAGGACTAGCAAAGGGGATAGCAAAATTAGGTGCAAAAGTCAAGTCGATTAAGAAGGAGCTAAAGTGCTCTTATAAGGCTATTCGATATACCCTAGAGAATGCACTAGTACGCAACAATGGCTTATTAAAACCTCGTATTAGCGCGCTAAAGAAGATTATAGTAGCTTAGGAATATCGTTTAATACGCTATGTTCGTATTAATCTAAAACACGAGTATAAGCATATTATTAAGGCCTTAAACTTGCAAATTAGCCCCCGCCAGGTATTATATATCTTTAAAGAGTATAGCATTACTAATTAGAGAGCTAGAAGGCGTCCGATACTTATAAAAGAACACGCGGCAGCTCGGCTTATATAGTGCCATAAATAGCGATGGATTTCAAAGGAAGAATAGGGCATGATTATATAGAGTAATAAGTGCTCTATAAAGCGGGGGCGGGGCAAAAATGCAGAATAAGTCTTTCGAATAGCGAACTAAGTATAGGATCGAAATATAATCTAAATATACGATTATAAGAAGAATATAAAGGTTATAGTCTAGGCTTCCTTTTGGGATAATAGGCGAAGCAACCTATATATTATAGACTGCGATTTCGAGAGCAAGAAGCATAGGTATTCGGCGGAGTCTTATTTAGAAGTTCTAGAGGCTAAAGTGGCTCCTATTTTCAAGGAACTTAAAAAAGAGTGCTCGGGCTATAAATTTATGCAAGACAATGCATTAATATATATAGCATATAAGGTTAGAGAGTAGTTCCGGAAGCGTGGCATTCCTCTAATAATAAATTAGCCACCTTACTCTCTAGATCTTAACCCGATTAAGCATATTTAGTAGATACTAAAGAAGAAAGTAGTTAAGATGTTTCCAGAAATTGCAGCAGATAAATCTATAAGTAAGGATTCAAGACAACGGCTCGAAAGTGCTCTATAAGTAGCATAGGATTGTTTAGATAAGTCGTTATTTAATGCTTTATATAAGAGTATACCCTCTAGAATTAAAGCGTATATTAAGGCGAAAGGCTAGCATACAAAATATTAAAGCTAGTTTTGCCCCGAATCAAGTTCTAATTATACGCAAATAAAGATTATAAGCTAGTTATTTACGCAATTTAAGTTGTATATAGATAGCTCTAAAATTGATAAAGTTATAATCATTTGAATAGTGCTAGTGAAAATGTGTTGGGGTGCTCTCGGCTAAAATGGCTGAGACTTATGTCCTAGTACTGTAGCTAGTACCCGAGACGGTATAATCGTCTTAATAATAGCGGCTTTAGTTCTATAAAATAGGGTATCGAGGAATGCTAAACTTAAGAAGAAGCTTTCCACAATGCCTAAAATGCATAATAATAATCTTTTAAAGGCTTTAAAGAAGTAGAAGAATATAGAGAATTATACTCTTAAAGAGTAATTTAAGGAGAATATAAAATAAAAGATAGCTAACTTAGAAGCTTGAAATTACTAGCAAGTAATACTAAGCATAGAAGCTATAATTACCCTAATCCTATTTAAATAAGTATTTATATATAAAGTAGACTTAGATAGCTACTTAATTAAATGCAAAGCTTGTATTATAATAAGGGGAAACCTTGAAAACAATAATATACTCTCTTTAAACTATGCTACTACGCTTGCTAAAAGGTCCTTTAAAATAGCATATGCAATAGTAGCTTATTTTAACCTAGAAATAAAGCAATTCCATATAGTAAATGCGTTTATAAATGCATACTATAGCAAGATAAGCGCGCTAGTAGTTTATTACTTGCTAAACGGCTTTAAATTATAAGAGAAGGTATATATAAAGATCGATTAAGCTCTATATAAGCTACGAGACTTACTAGCACTATAATATAACGAGTTTCTTAAAGCAAAACCCATATGCGGCCTATATTATAGTCCGCGGGATTACTCGGCGCAGGTAAGTTAAGGGTCGAATAGATTATATTTAGTTGACTTAAAGAGTTAAGGTTCTATATTACGCGAGGGCATAATATACTCTCGCGTATATATATAATAAACTAACTACTCTTAGCGTAATCTATCTAGACCCCTACTCTTAGATCTCTGCTGAATAACCCTGTTTCTCAACAGAGTTCTTATTAATGCTTCTTAAGCTTAGCCTAGTCGCGAGTAAGAAAAAGCTATGCTTATTTATTAATAAGTAATATAAGATTATTATTATATTCTTCATTAACGATATTATCGTGCTCTATTACTAGGATAATAAATAGGAAGCTTAAAAGATAATTAAAGGGATAAAAGGAATATATAAACTATATAAGCTTAGTAACTTAAAGTAATGTTACGAAGTAACAATTGCACGTGTTAGCTAGGAGCCTGAGGCTCACTTACTAACGAGTAAGGCAGAGAACTCTTAGCAGTGACTTGGGAGAAGTTATATAACAAGGATAGGCAACTAAGTGGGATCACTTGCAAGCTAATTATAAAAGGACCTTAAAGGACTACTAGGGTCTAGGACCGCTAGGGTCTAGGACCGCTAGGGTCTAGGACCGCTAAGGTCTAGCTAGGTTTAAAGCAGGAAGGTTCTATATAAGCTAGATAGTTTCCTTACTTAGATAAGAGCTTCGTGCTTAACTTAAATTAATTATCTTAACCTATAATCGGTAGCCTTTAATAAGCCTTAAAGCTACTCTCTCTTATATATAATTACTTATACCCACTACCTATACTAAACCAACCCTACGAAGTCGATTCGTTACAAGTAATTCCTTAGAATATATATTATTCAAGACTAAGTAGCAAAAACGCTTTCCCTTATATATAATATATATATTAAAAAGATTGCGATATCCTTTAACCTAGTAATAGGGCAGTGCCTAAGCACCCTACTACTTATAATAAAGCTTGTTCCAAATAAGGTATAAGCATTACTAGCTTAAATTAAGAAATACTAGAGAAAAGTAGGTTTTATGCTTTATATAGCGATTATAATCCGCCTAGATATAGCTTTTATAATAGCTTAGCTATTACGCTTCTTATAAAACCTAAGTGCAGCTTACTTAAGCATAGTAAACTAGACTATATAATACTTTTTTAGCATACGCTTCTTAGTAATCGAGTATAGCGCAAAATAGCAAGAAATATAGCTTATAATAGCATTAAACGCGTTATTTGCTAATAACCTAAAAACGAGATGCTTATCTTATAGCTATATTATCTTCTTATATAGTGGCTTAATTGCGTAAAGAGCGGCGCAATAAGATATAATTATTATATTAACTATAGAAATAGAGCTACTAGCTTTATAATAAATAGTAAAAGAGATAATAGCGCTTAAGCGCTTTTTTATAAAGCTCTAATTAGAAATCGAGTAATTATAGAATATCTTTTATAATAATTAATAAATAATTAGACTTATAATACAAGAGAATATAAGGATATCTATTAAGCTTTAGCATATAGATATATATAATATATAGCTTTAGCAAGAGCACTAAAAAGAGTCTTTCAAGGTTATATATTTTTTAATAAATAATATGCTAGCTAATAAATTTACTAAGAACTTTTTTTGCTATAAGTTTAATTACTTTAAAGCATTACTTAACCTATAAAACGCTTAGACTAAGGTAGAGGAGCTTAAGTAATTATAATATAACTTATAAATACGCTTTTAGCGCTCTTATTTATTATATTTTATTATATTTAAAGAAAAGGGAGTATAAGAATCTAGTTTAAGCAATTTTATTATAGGGAATATTCCTAAGCCGCACCTTAGAAGTAGGTTGCAAAGCCCCTTTTCTTAGCTAAGAGAGCATAATAGAACCTGATTATAAGCTATATACTTATAAGTTGCAAAGCCTAGAGCATTGCATGCCTAAGTAAATAACTTATCTACTAGCTCCCCTAGGAGAACCTTAAGACATTAGCGCTTCTCTCGCGAGAAGGCACTAAGGGAAGCTAGCGGAGGGACGGTAGCAGGAGCTAGGGCAAGGGCGGCAATAGCTTCTTCCTTCTCCTCTTCCTCTTTTTCTTCTTCCTCCTCCCTTGCCTCTAGCTTAGCCTAGGCAGCCGCGGCAAGCGCCTCTTTAATAATCCCTCTTAGCAAGTAAATGCGAGCTTTGCTTATACTACTAGCCTCGAGGGCATTAACTAAGGCCTTAGCTAAAGCAACTGCGCTAGGCGGGAGAACTTTATAAGTATACCCTAAAGAGCAATATATATATTATCCTCTATTATAACTAAGCACATTATAGCAGATGCTAGTTAAGCGACTTACTAAGGCTAATTTTATATAGCCAAGGCAAGAGTGCTCTTATATATTGCCTTGCAAGCGTGCAGGGCGGGGAGCTAGAAAGGGAAGGAAAGAGGGTATTACTAAATAGTAATAAGCTACTAAAATAGCGGCGCGGAGGGGGCGAGCGGGGGGCAAAGCCAGGGCCGGGGCTAGGGCAACTATCTTCTTTATTTTCTTCTTCTTTTTCTATATATATACTTAGTTAGCTATAATGTATAAAAGCATTAAGTACGGAGTAGGGAGCAATATAAATATTGCTAAAAGCTTTATATAGCCCGTTATAATACTATAAATGCGCTATATAGCATACTATAAGGTATAAATATATATAAGGAAGCATAGAACACTTATTAAGAGGTGGCCACGGCCGCGGCTAGAGCTAATAGTCTTCTTAGTGCAAGCTATTATAATAAGGTTATTGTTACGAAGTAATAATTGCACGTGTCAGCTAGGAGCCTGAGGCTTACTTACTAGCGGGTAAGGCAGAGAACTCTTAGTAGTAACTTGGGAGAAGTTATATAATAAGGATAGGCAACTAGGTAGGATTATATGCAAGCTAATTATAGGAGGACCTTAGAGAACCGCGAGGGTCTAGGATTACTAGGGTCTAGGACCGCTAAGGTCTAGCTAGGTCTAAGAGTAGAAAGGTTCTATATAAGCTAAATAGTTTCTTTACTTAAATAAGAGCTTTATACTTAACTTAAATTAGTTATCTTAACCTATAATTAGTAGCCTTTAATAAGCCTTAAAGCTACTCTCTCTTATATATAATTACTTATACTTACTACCTATCTTAAACTAACTTTATAAAGTTGATTTATTATACTTTAAGCACTAATACCTTTAAGTACTACTTATAAGTTTAATTACTATATCTTAACTCGGTCTTAGTTAAAAGAACCTAGCACCCCTTTACTTATCTTAGATAGTTCTAGGCTAGGGGCTTAAGGTCTAGGAACTAGATACTTATAACGGAATATATAGCTAGCTTTAATTATACTTAATGCAATGCATAGTATATATTAAGTTTAATAAAGATAAGTTTAAAGCTAAGCTAAAGGAAGTATTATAGTATACTATATATCTTAAAGGAGTAGCCTTTAATTAGATTAAAAAGGCTTAAGATAATTACCTTTTATATAAAGGAAAGACTAATAAGTAGAACGAGTTTACTAAGGAGATCTTCGGGAGTCTTAACGCATTTAAAAAGAAGATTACTAAGGTATTTAGAGGCATAGATAAGGAGAAAGTTGCAAAAAGGAAGATTCGGGGTTTTTACTAGATAAGTATAATATTTGCATATTTTATAGAGTTTTAATAGTATATAGGAAAGATAAACTAAGATAATAATGCATTTATAAATTAGTTTTATTCAAGTCTTAAGGATAAGATTAAGGATAAATTAGCTTATTATAAACGCAAGCCCGATAACTTTTAAGAACTTATAGAAATCGCTATTTACTTAGATAACTAATTTTATAAAAGATAACTTAAGAAATGTGGGCAATACTTAGGATAACTAAGGAAGATAAGATATAATAAATACTTTAATTAGAAAAGTTACTAGCCTTAACTTATAAAGTTAAATGCTACTACTTAATATTAATAAAAGAAATTATCTAATAAAGTTATAAAGAAGCAATAGCGAGAGAAGCTCTATTTTAAGTATAGATTGCCTAGGCATATAGCTAGTAGCTACTAAAATAAGAAACTAAATGCTAAGGGATATTATTAAGGGAAGAAATAAGTTAATGCTATAAAATGCAAAGAGTTATATTCTATATTTACCTGCTATAGCTTAAAGCAAATCGAGGAAGTTATAAACCCCGATTAGGAGCAACAAGCGAAATATAAAGATAAAGGTCTTAAATAAGCAATAGACTAAACCCTAGAATAGAAACTTATAAGAAAGCGATAGTTAGAGTATTAGATATAGTATAGCTAAAAAGCTATATTAGCGCAACTGCCCGCTATAGAATATTATTTCTTACTACTTTATAATTAGGCTTTTAAGGAAGGACCTAAGGCAATTAAGGAATTAATAAGCAAAGCCCTAGGACTAGAATAAATAAAATAAGTTATAAATCGGATTAATAATATTAATAAGTTAATCGCTAGAAGCATAACTAGATCTATTCTTAAAGTTAATAAAGCAATCTAGGATAAGTAAAAGGAAAACGAGTTAAAGATAAAATAAGAGTTTCTAGTCTTAAGTAATATATTAGATAAAGGTTTTATAAATTAGTAAATCGAGAACTTACTAGTAAAGTTACTATTCTAAATTAGCGAGATTTAGCAAGTAATATAGCAGGAACTCTATAAAGGATAAATATACTTAGTTAAGTCTTAATAATAGCAGAATAAGATAACTAAGGAAATATTTAATAAACTAATGCTAATATATAAACCCGAGCATAGGGAATACTATAAGGTTTTATATTAAAGCGCAAAATGCATAAGGCTATAATAAGTAAACTGCGATTGCATAAAGATTTATATCCTTTATAAGAAGATGCTTAAGGCTTTATTAAAGCTCAAAGCACTTAAGGTTAGTTAGACCTAGGAATTATAAGAATAAACGGAAATATATTAATAATAAGAGAATTATAATAATATTTGCTAGCTATATTAGGAACGATATCCTATAAAGTTTAATATTAACTTAGTTATAAGGCAATTATATCAAGTGCTTAAAATAGGCAAAGAAACTCAGGGTTAAGAAAATATTATTTTAGGTTAAAGATACTAGGATTTATAGTTAGAGGAGCTATATATAAGCTAGGCAAGCTTTAGACTATTGCACTTAATTGCAATAGTTTAGATTAATAGATAGAATATCTATATAATAATAGATTTAGGAGCTAGCGGGAACTTTATCGCGGAGCAAAGAGTAAACTTGCTTAGACTTAAGACTAAGTTAAAGGAAGTACCTTATTAACTAGTAATAGTTAATAGAAAGAATATTAACTATAATAGGATTATTGCTTATAAGATAAAGGAAGTGGAAATGCAAATAAGAGACTATTATACTAAGAGAATTAGGTTTAACGTAGCACTTATTAATTTATACTAGATTATCCTAGGGGTCGAATAGCTTAAGAAGCATAATCTAAGTATAAATTAGCGAGTTAAAGAGGTTATATTTATTAATTATAATTATAAAGATATTATACCCGCTGCGATGCGAAAGAACCTAAGAGAAGTATTAGCTACTTTTATAAAGTTAAGATACTATTAATAGATAAAGGGTCTACTAATAAAGAGAAAGCTACTATTAGCATATAATAAGTTTATAAATATATTTAGGAAGAAGATAAAGCTTAATGCTTTACTACTATACGCTAAGTAAGACTATGCTATAGAACTAGAATTAGGCAATATGCTACTATTTAAAAGAATTTATAATACTTTAGAGAAAGACTTAAGGACGCTTAAGGAGTATATTAATACTAGTTTAGCTAAAGGATAGATTAAAGAATCTAAGTCTTAAGTAGCAAGCCTAGTACTATTTATACTAAAGAAAGATAGATTACTAAAAAGACTTTATATAGATTACTATTAACTTAATAATATAATAATTAAAGATAAGTATCTAATACTATTACTAAAGGAAATGCGCGATAAGTTATAAGAAGCTAAGATCTTTATATAATTAGATATTAGGGACGCGTATCCCTATATTAAGATTAGAAAAGGAGATAAATAGAAGATAGCGTTTAGGATTTAATATAAACTATATAAGTACTTAGTTATGCTATTCGGTTTATATAATGCACTAGCAATATTTTAGCAATAAATATAAAATATCCTTAAGGAATAATTAAATATAAACTGCATTATATATCTTAATAATATTCTTATCTTCTTAAAGAATAAGAAGAAATACTAAAAGAGCGTGCAAGCTATACTTTAAGCATTAAAGATAATAGGCGCGGCGCTTAAACTAGAGAAATATTATTTCTTTATTAATAAAGTTATCTTTCTAGGGTTTATAATAACCCTAAACGAAATCGAGATAAACTTAAAGAAAGTGCAAGTAGTAGTTAAGTAGAAGTTACTAATATTAGTTAAGGAGTTGCAATCCTTCTTAGGGTTTGCAAACTTTTATTAATAGTTTATTAAAGGATATAATAATATTATAGCGCTACTTATAATACTTATAAAGAAAGAAGTTTAGTTTAAATAGATATAGTAGGCCGAGCATGCTTTTTAGGGACTAAAAAAGGCGTTCGCCGCTAAGCTAGTGCTAAGGTTATTTAACTTAAAGGAAAATATCCTTATAGAAACGGATTTATTAGACTATGCAATTAGCATAGTACTTAGCTAGAAGGGCAAGACTAGCAGTTAATAACTAACTATATATTACTCCTAAAAGCTTACTATAGCAAAGCTTAACTATAAGATTTATAATAAGGAATTGCTAGCAATTATTAAGGCTTTTAAGACGTGGAGAGTATATTTATTAAGGATAATATACCTAGTGCAAGTTTAGATAAATTATAAGAATCTTATTTATTTTATAATAATAAAAGAACTTAATCGACGATAAATATAATAGGCAGAAACCCTTGCGGATTATAACTTCTATATTACTTATATTAAAGGAATAGAAAACGCTAAAGCAGATGCTCTAAGTAAGAAACCCGAGTATCTTAAGAGCAAGATATAAGTTTCTTATATAATCTTTAAGGAAGATAAGGACTTAATAGTTTATAATAAGATAAAGTTAGCTATAACAAGCGCTATCTTAGGCAATGCTATTGCAAAGTACTTATAAACGCATTATAATATAGATTTAGTAGCAAAGCAAGCATTGCTTATACTAAGACTAGAATTTACTCTTAACGATAGGACTATCTATTAAAAGGATAAGCTATATATACTATCTAAGATCTATAAGGAATTCGTTAAAGAATAGCATAGGCTGCTTGCTTATAGATACTAAGGAGTTGCTAGAACGCTAGAACGACTTAAGAGAAGTTACTACTTCCCGCGGATAAGGTATATAGTTAAAAAGGTAATTAGTAAATGCAACGCTTGCATATAGAATAAGTCCTCGAGATATAAGCTATATAGTTAGCTTAAATCACTGCATATCCCTTCGAAACCCTAGTTATTAATTGCATAGTATTTTATAAGAGAATTACTAAAATTAGTAAAGCCTATAATAAGAGTAAAGTATAATGCTATCCTAATTATTATAGATAAACTTACTAAGTATATATATATGCTTTTATATAAGATAACTTATATTATAGAAGATCTAGTATATATATTCCTAAGGATTATAGTAGCTAATTATAGACTACTAGATAAGATTATATTAGATAAAGATAAGCTTTTTACTTTAAACTTCTAGAAATTACTTATAGCATTATTAAGAACTAAGCTTAAGATATTAATAGCTTTTAAACCTTAAATAAATAGTTAGATAGAAAGGTTAAATTAAATAATAAAAGCTTACCTTTGCTATTATATTAACTATAGATAAAACGATTAGGTAAGGCTCTTGCCGCTAGCCTAGTTCGCGTATAATAGCGCGAAAGCAAAGACTACGAAAATATTACTATTTTATACTAACTATAAGTTTAACCTTAAAGCATATAAAACTATAATCAAAAGAAGTTCGATTGCTTAATAAGCTAAGATCTAAGTAGACTAGCTTAAATTGCTATATAAATAACTCGCGGATAATATATGCTTTATATTATAGCAAATAGCGTTATATTATAATGCTAAATATAATATAGAATCTATGCTTAAAGAGGGGGATAAAGTTTACTTATTTCGAAAAAATATCAAGATAAAACAACTAAGCAAGAAACTAGATTATAAAAAGTTAAGACTATTTAAGATTAGTAAGGTTATCGGACTAGTTAATTATTAACTCAAGCTACTTAATATAATAAGAATATATCTAGTATTTTATATCTTACTCTTA
>JAPZPB010000854.1:0-12672 GCA_037952635.1 Bryoglossum gracile | reverse complement strand
AAGGGTAAGTAACTTTTAGGTTTAGTAAAAGTGAATTTATAAGGGGAAGGAAAGGCATATATAATAAATATAGTATATTATATATAAGGGAAGCGTATAGCTATTGCAATGCTATTATTCTAAGGAAAGATAAGCAAGTATTAGCACTATATAATTATAGGGGAAAGGGTATAGAAGCGCGACGGGTTACTAAGAGTTAAAGACTATTTAATATAAACAACTTTAGACTTAGCGATATTATGCTATTAAGGGGAGCGTATACTCTTTAAGGAGCTAGAGTATATACTAGATATTATAACCTTTATAAGCGAAGGGAGGTATTTGCTAATATAATAGCGTAAGGAGGTTAGTAAATTAATCTTATTCGCAAGCTATCTTATAAAAAGCAAATATAAGGAGAAAAGAGGTTCTTAGGGAACCCCTTTTTAAATAGGCTAAAGGTTAGCGCTTAGGCTATTGCAATTACTAAAGCAATAGAAACTAACTTTAGCTTTAAGCCTCTTATAATTATATATATCTAGCCTTAAGCCCCGAAGTATATAACCTTAGCCTCGCGCTTAGTCCTAGCCTTGTCTTGCTATAACAACTAATTAGAACTAGGGTTAGTTCGAAGACTAACTGCGCTAAAGGGAAATTCCTTTGATTATATAACTTAGATAACGGATCGTTATACTCCTCGCGCCGTTATAGTAATAATATAGCTATAAAGTTAAATATACTTCTATTAACTTAATTAACGAGCTAAGAAGAAAGTTTAAAGCTTAAACCCCTTTTATATATTATTACTATAAATATAACATTTAAAAGATTATATATTTACTAAGTATTTATGCTTGATAAGTTATAAGCTTAGTATAGCATTAAGACTAAAACTATAACTTATACTTAGTTTAATAAAAGCAAAGCATTTAAGGACTTTTAGTAAAAATTAAACTAGCTAATAAAGTTAAAGCCAAAAGCTAAATATACTATACTTTAATAAAAGAAAGGCATTTAAGACGAATAGTAATAAAGTAAGTAAATCTTTTTAATTAAAATAAAGAGCTAAAGCAAAAGTAGCTTTAAAAATAATAAAGCAAAAGAGATAATAAATCTTAGAAAAGCTAAGTAAAAGTGCCTTTAATATAACTAAAGCTAGGGAATGTTTCAAAAGCAAGGGAACTGTTTTATAAACTAATAAATAAACTATCTTTACTTAATCAAAATCTATTAACTAAAATATTACGCATTAATAAATATAATAATAAAGTATAATGAATACTTATCAATTATAACTTATAATAATTATAAAGATTAATTCTATTATATAAAAGTTAAAATTAAGGAAAATGGGGTATTTTATATAATAAGTAAAGTAAAATTAAGTATACTTAAATTCGCTATAAAGGAGAGACTAAATATATTTCTATTATTAAAGAAGATATATCAAATATACTTATATTAATAGTAATTAAGGCAAAAACTAGTATTAATAGCTTTAAAAGCAAATTATAAAATATTAATAAAGCAAAGGGGTAAGATTAAGCAAATATAAAAGCCTTAAAGACGAAGATAATATAAAGTTATAAGCATTAAAAGCAGGTAAAACAGGCAGGTAAAGGTTAAAGCCAAGGTTTATTCGAGGATTTAAAGCTAAGAAAGAAAGGAGAAAAGCTTTCAAAGAAAGCTTATAGTATATATATATATATATAAAGGCGCTAGTCTAGGTAAACTAGTATAAGTAGCGCGCTTGCCCAAGCATAGTAAGCTAACTTTTATAATTATACAAGCGTTATATATAAGACGGCTTATTAGTACCCAAGCATTATTACTAATACTTAAAATAGTTTAATTATCTTATTACTCTTCTTTTTTAAACAAGCTTATTATTAAGCTTTTAATTATAAGTTTATCGTTTTTATTAAGCTTATTATAGTTATTTAAACCCTTTTCCTAAGCTATAAGCTTTACTAGTAAGCTTTATAATAGTTTTTTTAAGTTAAGATAATCTAGATAAAAATTATAAAGAAAATAAGAGCTATATTTAAAGCTTTTAGCAAGGTAATACTCTAGGTTCTTATTTGCTCTAAGCTATTTATCCTAGTATTCTAGCTTGCTATAGCGCTTTTTAATAGCTTCTATATACTTTACTTCCAATTCTTTATCTCTTAAGATCAAAATAAGTTTTAGTAATAAGTTTACTTATCTTAGTAATAGATTATTTGCGTCTTTATATAAAAAGCGGATATAAATTATTAAGTAGATATTTATATGCTTTAAAAGCTTTAAGCAATATAATAGCCCTTTATACTTAAGGATTTTAAATAGTTTAACTTATTATTTTAATAGCTTCTAGCTTGGTTAATCGATAGCTAAGTGCTTTATAGTTAACTAGATATTATCTTTAATATTAAATTTAAGCTTATATTAATGCTTATTTACTTAATAAGTCTTTAACTTTTATCCTCTTATTATAATTTCTCGCGCTACTTGCTAATTATCTTTTAAGTGCTTTGCAAATTATATTGCTTTTTAGAAAAAAAGCTTTTGCCGCGCTATAATAAGCGCTTTTAAGGCTTTTTAGTCAAAGGAGCAGCGGGGTAAGTAACTTTATAAAAGTAGAAATAAGGAAGTATATCGCATGCTAGCATAGTATATAGTATAATTATATATATATTTAGGTAATTAATAAGAGCTAATAAAGAGCAGTTATACAAATATCTATTTAAAGAGAAAAGATAATAGACAATTATATAATTATAGTATATATATAAAAAAGAGCATAAGCTATATGCTTATATAGTCTTAAGCCTTAAGGGTATATATAAAGATTATATAATAATGGCTATATTCTATAATATACTCCTTAGATAGCTTATAATAAAGTAATTTATCTAATTAATATAATAAATAAATAGCGTAATATAATATTAAATAATTAAGAATATAGTTACTACTTAAATCGCTTATAGTAAACTTAGTCTTTCTTATATATAGAGGGACTTGTTTCTAACGGGCCGGTTTTAATTAGACTAGTTTCTAGACTAGTTTTTATAATAACTATAAGGCTAGTCTTGCCTTTCTTTTTAAGTATATAGTTTTTATATTTCTTAGAGATATGCTTTATAATATATAATCTATAAGACTATTCTGCGGTTATAATAGTTTTATTTCCTTAAGTAATCTAAATAGTCTCTTTATTAAAGGCTCCTTTAAAGCTACCTTTATAGAGTTTTTTAGCTAAGACTAAATTTACGCCTAGCTTAGGAATATAAAGTATATTATCTAAATAATATAAGCTCTTATTTATCGCGCTAACTAATACTATTCCTCTTTTATAAGAATATAGCATTCCTCCCCTTACTTATATAAGTACTTTGCTTATCTTTCTTAAGTCCTTAAACAAGTAGAGTTAGTTAGTTATAAATAAACTAGCTCCTATATTAAGTGCCTAAGTATATAAAGTATACTTATAGATTAACTCTTTAAATAGCATAACCTTCTTTAGCTTTTTATTATTATCCTCTTTATAAAAGTTAGATTTAGTGCCCTTGGTATTATTATTACTTATTATATTTAAGTTATATATTACTATATATCTATACTTTTTCTTAAAGGACTTCTTAGCTAAGTAATCTTAGCGATTAGTATTCTTTGCCTTCTTTTTACTTATATCCTTTGCTATCTTCTAGCATTACTTATCTTAAAGTTCTTTAGTCTTCTATTTATCCTTAAAGCATAAGTTATAAGCATATACTTTGCTAGCTTCTTAGTACTTATAGTCTGCTATATAGTGCTTTATAGATCTATAGCAAAAGTACTCGAATAGTATATTTATTATGCTTATATATAATGCATTATTATCTTTCTTTAAATAATAGTTTAAGTAATAGTAAACTATTTTATACTATCTTTAAATAGCGTTTGCGCGCTTGCTTTTACTTCCTTTAACTTCCCTTAGCTAAGCTTCCTTTTCTCTTAGAATCTTAATCTTCTTATTAATAAAAAGGCTTTACTAAGTAAGGAATCTATCGATAATAGTAGTATATTAACCTTGCTTTTAAAGAGCTAAAGTTAATATAAGAAGTAAGGCTTTATCTAAGTATACTAGCTTTATAGCGCTATTAGTAGCAACTACCTTATAATAGTATACCTTTAGCTTAGTTTATAAGCTATCAATACTTATAACCTTCTTAAATATAAAGTTTTAGAGGCTTATTATATATTAGTTAATAATAATTATGCTTATCTTCTTATACTTAAGTTTAAGTCAAGTCTATATAGCTTTTATAGTCTTATACTTATTAATTAATATTGCATTATCCTCTTTAAGTTCTTTTAATATAGTCTTTAAAGCCTTTGCATTTACTTAATCTTAGTCCTTTGCCTTATTAATATTCTATAACCCTTTAAAGCGTTCGAACTTGCTTTTAAAGCCTTTAATTCTAGTCTCGACTCTAATTTCTATTAATATAAGTATATTTATAATATCTTCTTTTATAGTAAAGATATCTCTAGTCTTCCCCTTATAGCAGATCTAAGTATACTCGATTTTACTTTATTTTATTATAAAGAATATCCCCTTTATTTTAATCTTAACTTTTGTATAGCAAAACTAATCTTTATAGTTATTGCAAGTAATAATCAAGAAATACTTATTATCCTTCCTTATTATGCTTATTAACGCTTAGTATTTTAGTCGGCAGATTTATATTAAGTAAAGGTAGTTTATTATTAATTTATAAAGAAGTTCCCTTGCTTTTAGAATATTCCTTAGCTTTACTATTATTATTCGAGTTTTTTATAGATACCCTTTTTACTTATTATTTAAGGGCAGTTCTTGCTTAGCTCCTTTAAGACTCGGGGTCTTTCTTGCTTACTTAGTTTTTAAAGGCACTCTTGCTTAGCTTTTTATCTTAATTCGAAGACTCTTGCTTGCTTCGTTAGTAATCTTCTTAAACGCTTTGCTTTTATTAAGGTATAGTATATTTAGCGTCTTGCTTTTACCTTATTAGCAGTCTTACTTATTGCTAAGAGCCCTTAAACGCTTTGTTTTCGTTAAGGTAAATATAGGTTATAGTTTCGGTCCTAGTGCTATACTAAGCTTATAATATATTAAGAATAAACACCTAGTAAGGGTATAATCCTTTAGATATTATACTTATAATAATAATATAGCTATATAGTTAAATATACTTCTATTAACTTAACTAACTAGCTAAGAAGAAGGTTAAGGCTTAAGCCTTGTTTTATATAAGCGAAAGTAGCCTTGCTTATAAACTAGTCTACTTCCACTAGCTTTAGCCTAGGCTATACCTTAAATAATTAAGCCAAGTCCTTGAACCCCTTTTCTTTAACAACTAAGCTTATTAAAGTAAAAGCAAGATAATTCTAGTAAAGAGAAAAAGATACTAATAAGGCTATATATTGCAAGACTCGAAGATAATAAGAGGGTAAAGAAGCTTTCAATACAAAATATAATATTAAAAATAAACTATTTAAAGTTAATAATATTATCTTGCGTTATAATTTAATAAAAGAGATAGATATATCCTTTAGTAAAAAGCTTAACTTTAGATAGCTAGGCTTATACTAGATTTCTAAGGCAAATAAAAAAAAGGGCTACTATAAACTTAAGAAACTTAGGCTAGATAAAGCATATTTAAAGGGAATATTCTTAAGGAGTAAGCTTAAGCTCTTTTATTTATATAAACGCTACTTCTACTCGCTAGAAAATAAGGTATCTAAATAGAGTTCTAATGCTAATTTAGATTTAAAGTTCAATTCTATGCTTAATTATAACTTAAAGGCTATAAGTATTAAAGAGGAAGACTAATAAAGTATTTAAGTATACTAGAAGGGCGGCTTTATTATATAAGTTCTAGTATTGATAGCTAAATAAAGGGCTTAATATAAAGTTCCTAGCATAGGCTTAAGCTATAATTATAGTAATTAATTACTAAGTTATAAGGCACTTTAATAATAATTAGCTTAAGTTATTATTAAATTAAAACGCTAAGCAAGCCTAGATAATTATTCTAGTAACTTATTATAGTAATTTAAAGCCTAGAAGGACCTGATAAGCAAAGTATATTCTTAGCTTTAAAGTAGCTTGCATTATACTCCTTAAATGAATAAACGAATAAGGTAATTAAGACTACTAATTCCCTTTAATTTAAAAAACCGTTAATCCCTAAAAGCTAGGTTCTAATCTTTACTTATAGGCTAGGACGCGCATAATTTATATACCCCGCTTCTTAAATAGAGGCAATAGCTATAGCTTAAATACTTGCAAAGTAAGAAAGTTCAGCGTTTAAAGCCCCTAAATTACTAATAATTAGTATACTTCCCTAGATGGCCTTGACGATAATAGCATTATATTAACTATTTAATTAATTAAATTTCGACTCTAAGTAAGAAAGCAAAGAAGCTTATAAGGAAAGCTTAATAATAGTTTAAAAGATAAAGTTCTAATTATTAGCATATCCGGGTTTATAAATAGAAATTACTTTATTTAAGCCTATCTTATACTTAAGGAAATATAGGCTATTAGCCTAGTTTCTAGGGGCCTTAATAGTTCTTATAGACTAGTGCTATTAAGAAACTAAAGGTTGCTTTAAATAAGGCCTAGAGTTTTATATAAAGGCTTTTATTATCCATAGTATACAACAACCTCCCCTCTACACTAACTTATCTTTAATCTTATTCTTAAGACCTTAATAGAATTGATTTATAAGTATATTATTATCCCAATTTATCCTTCCTATATATTATTAGAACTTTATAAAGTATATAAACGCTGCGCCTATCTAATATAGTGCCTAGATCTTTCTCTCTATAACTTTCTCTTTATTTATACCTCTAAATACCTTAGTAATCTTTTTCTTAAATATATTAAGACTAGAGAAGATCTCCTTAGTAGACTCGTCCCACTTATTAACTTTTCCTTTGCATAGCAAGTAATTATCCTAAGCCTTTTCGATCTAATCAAAGGCTGCCCCCTTAAGATATATAATATATTATAATACTTCCTTTAATTTAGCCCTAAACTTATCTTTATTAAACTCGATATATATTATGCATTATATTAAGTATAATTGAAGCTAGCTGCATATTCTATTATAAGTATCTAGCTCACGGACCTTGGGTTTATAGCCTAGGTTTATATATAATAACTAAGGGTTAGGGTTCTTTTATCTAAGACCGAGTTAAGATATAGTAACTTAAACTTATAAATAGTACCTAAAGGTATTAGTGCTTAAAGTATAATAAATCGACTTTATTAAATTAGTTAGTATAAGTAATAAGTATAAGTAGTTATATATAAAAAAGAGTAGCTTTAGCTATTATTAAATACTACTAATTATAAGTTAAGATAATTAATTTAAGTTAAGTATAAAGCTCCTATTTAAGTAAAGAAATTATCTAGCTTATATAAAACCTTCTTGCTCTAGACTTAGGGGGACCTTAAGACCCCTTAAGACCTAAGGACCTTTTAAGAGCTTTAAACCTTTTTAACTATTTAAAAGGTTTACCCTATAACCTTCCTTATTATATAGCTTATTTAAGCTACCCTTAAGAGTTCTTTGCCTAACTTGTTAGTTAGTAAGCCTTAGGCTCTTAGTTAACATATGCTAAATATTACTTTATAATAACTAGTTCTTAATAGAAGCTTACTATATAGCTTATATATTCTCTATTATAAAGGGCATTGCTTATAAGAACTTAGAAAAGCTATACCTTAGCGATTATACTATAGCCTTCTAAATAATAGAAAATATAATTAAGCACTTAGCTAATTGCTTTAAAGTAATTAATAAATAAGCAAATGTTTATAATTTATATTTATAGCTATGTTAGGCCTAAGACAAATAATTCCGCGATTTTAAGATTTGCTTTATAAATCTAGCTAATTATACTAGAATTAATTAAAATACTTAGCTAGATAATATTTTTAAACGCTTATATACTAACTTTTAAAAGAAGCTCCTTACTTAGAGACGGGACTAGACTACGCTTTAATAAGCTATTAAAGCTCTTAATAGTATTAATAAGGAACTTATAAGCTTCTAATGCTATACCTAGAAACGGCCTTTGCCTAAGTTTTACTAAGCTCCCGGGTTAAGCTAAGTAGTTAGATATGCTTAAGACAACGCGAGGTTATAAGCATCAAGAGCAGGCAAAGCGAGCAGGAGAAGCCTAAGGCTAAGGTCTATTCGAGGATTTAAAGCTAAGGAAGAAAGGAAAGGAGCTTTAGAAAGGCTTATAGCATCTTATATATAGAGGCTCTTAGTCTAAGAGGACTAGCATAGGCTAGGCTAAGCGTAGCCGAGCATTGTAAGCTAATACCTATAACTACGCGAGCGTTTTATATAGGAGCGCTAGGCTAGCTAGTAAGGCTAGTGTGGAGGGGTAACCCTCGAGGAAAGAAAAGCGGGATAAAAATATATAGTAAATAAGCTTACTTATATTAGGTGATATAAGAGGTTTAATAAGTATAAAAGTTCCTTTAAGGGATATAGAATAAAAGATATGCCCTTTTTGTCCTATCTTTTGCATATATTACCCTTAATACTTATGCCCGCTTAAAGAAGACTTTATATTATTATTAAATTAATTTAATTAAGTTAAATAACTTAATGCATTTAGCCTCTAGAAAGTATAACTAGTATATACGAATTACGACCCTTTCACGAACCTTAGAAGCTACGGTCCCCTTCTCCTTTATTTATCGCCTCTTCTCTTTACTTCTATTGTTATTATTATTTGCATATACGAGTTTATATAAAGTTATATCGAGGTAAAGCTTCTTGTTTTCCGCCCCTCTATATTAGTGACTTACGCAAGGAGTAGATAAGAGCTTTATCCTTATATAACTTTACCCTTTATAAAGTTTGCTTCTAGTTAGCTATTAAGAATTCTCCTTTCCCCCCCCTCCCTTTTTTTTCTTCTTTATAAAACGTTAAAAGTTTTAGGTTTTAGTTTAAGCTTCTTTAAAGATTAGCTTAGGACCTGCTTTTAGTAAAAGGTAAGATATATTAAAGGATTCTCTAGTAAGACTAGGCTATTTTAAGTACTTGTGTTTAATAAATTATAAGCTTCTTCTTTTTAAAAACCTAGCATATTAAGTTATTAAAGGAAGAAATATTAAGAATAGAGTTAAAACGAGCAAATATATATCAAAGACGCACTCTTAGAACTTTATAAGTAGCAAGGGCTAAAAAGCTATCGGCTGCGTCCTTATAGTTAATAAGATGCTACTATATAGAAGGGGATCTATAGAAATTAGTTATTAAAATATTAATATTATTCTATTTCTTTGCTATTTCCCCTTTTTTAATAGTAGTTAAGTCTTAGAGAGAATTCCTCTTAGAAGTTGCGCCCCTATGCTTATGCTAAGTACTAGCAAAGCTATAAACCTAGAGAATAACTAAATTATATAATATAGAAAGATTATTATAAGATAAGATACTATCTATAAAATAGAGAAACTAGAGTCTTAGCTTGCCGCTTATAAAGAGTAAAAGTGCAAGGCAAAGAGATAAAAAGAGGAAGAAGAACCTTACCTCTTCTCTTAAGATAATTAACTTATAAAAGAAATACTTAAAATAGAATTCCCGATTTAGGATACTTTTATAAATTAACTCTTTATTAATAACTTCCCTTTTACTTATAACTATATTTACTTTATTAATACTAGTTCTAATAATAATAGAATATATTCTATTAACTTCCTTAGCTAATAAGCAAGGATTAACCCCTTTTAGATAATTTATACTTTCTAAACCTTTAATTTCTTCCCTTTTTATACTAGATTATAACTTTAACTCGAAGATAGCTCCCTCTTATACCCCCTCTACGCTAAACCCTATAACTGCTCTTATTATATAGAGATAACCTTTACCTTTCCTAGGAACCCTAGGGACCCCGATTTTTAAAAGCAATAATATTACCGAATTCTTAAAGAATTAAGACTAGTTCTATCTTGATAATAGTATTATCGGGGAAGATAAGAGAGTACGCATGCTCCGTTATATAAGCATAGTATACGCGGATTCTATTAAGGATATATCGGAATTTGCAATCCCCTTTTAAGAAGGGTACTAGGAGAATGTTCTCTATAATGCTCTTAAAAAGAGATATTAAGAGAGGGATTAGAAGACAATTAAAAGGACTCCTGCTTACTTGGAAAAGATCGGATAATAAACTCTTACTAGAGTAATAAGCATAAAAACTTTCTTAGATATCTACCCCCGCTAATCTAATACTCTCTTAAACGAACGAAAGATTACTAAGACCCTTTAATTAACGATCTTCTTCTAAGTATTAAATTATAAGATAATTAAGAATATTTACTTTAAGTTTAATAATCTAGTTTTACTTAATAAGTTTTCTTAGAACTTTAAAGATATCTAGAGATATATAGAAAGAGAAGAAAATGCTACTTACTAGTTTTAACTATATAAAGATTCTATAAACTTAAAACTTAATTAAAGAAGATAATAAGTTATTATTAAGAGTATAAAAGATATAGCAAGGACTAGGTTTATATTAAACTTTCTTAAACCCTTATAAGCTCCCTTTTAGTAATAAATAAACTTATTTTTAATCTTAACTTAATAAATAAGCTTTAACTAGACGCAAGCACTTCCCGCCCTTGCTATAAACTTTAATAATCTTATAAAGAAACTTTAAAAGATAACTCTAGCAAGTAAAAAGAGAAGCGATAAGATGCTCTAAATCTTCTAGACTTAACTATAAAGCCTTATAGAGTCTATAAAAGAATCGGGGAGAAATAACTAGAATAATATTTAAAGAATAAATAGACTATACTATTCTGCTCCTTACCCTTTGCCTTTAGCTATAATAGTTAGTTATATAAGATACTCCTATATAGTAGAATATCCCTTTCCTAGTTTTAATAAATACCCTAAAGATATAAGTGCTAAGGTAAATATTATATACTTAAGATAACTTTAAAACTTAAGCTATACTTATTAATAAGGAAATAATAAATAGAATAACTACTAGATAAGCTATAAAGATGCTTATTATTTTAGTTATAGTAAGAATCTAAGACTAAAGTTCCCAGATATTAAGTTTTGCCCTTATAAAATTAAAAACAAATACCTATATATATAAACTATTATTACTTATAAATATATATATAAGATAGGATTAAGCTAGTATAAAAGAAAAGAGAAACTTAAAGTAATCTTTATATAAATCTTAATAAACGAATAAGAAAATATCTTTAACTAGATTTTTTAAGATATAGTAAATACTTATTATAACTTTAACTTTAAATATTAAAAATAAATTATTAAAAGAGAAGAAAAGGAAAGGAAAGTAGATAAAGCAATAGTAGCTAAGGTATAAGCGAAAGGAGATGCTACTTTAAAAGTCGAAAAGAGGGAAATTCTAAAAAGAGGAAACCCTATTCCCCCCTTTATCTTAATACTAAGTAATAAGTCTAGAGAAGTAGCAAGCTATAGTATAGGCTTTAATATAGATAGCATAACTTAGGATAATTAATATAATATAGTAAAGAAATTAAAAAGCCTTAAAGAAGTTAATATAGCTTTTATTTTAGCTAGTTAAATAACTAAGAATAAGCTAACTTTTAATATCTAAGATATTCTAAAAAAGAAAAGAATTTAAGAAAAGATGCTTTTATAGGCTAAATCCTTATATAAAACTATCTTTTAAGTAATCCTTAATAAAATAACTTTTATAGAATTAATAGATATTAATAAAAATAAAGCAGTTAAAGGATTAACTATTATCTTTAATTTATTTATATCCTTATAAACTATAGTAAATAATAAAGGAGTAAAGGAGCGCTTTATTAAGGCTTAAAGATATAGACTATCTTTTCCTTCTATTGCTAAGAAGTATAAGCATATTTAAGAAGCTTTAAAGAACTTAAATCCTATAGAGGCTCTTTTATATATGCTTATTAGTCTATAAACTGCAACTTTAATCTTATTCTTAAAATAGCTACTAGAATCTTTAATAATAATAGGAAAGCTAAAGGGCATAAGATTAGGCAGCTTCTAGAGGACCTAGAAATAGCACTAGTTAAAGCGCTTCGAAGGATAGATAAAGTTAAGAAATTATAGCTTACCTTAGCTAAGGCTAAGAAAGATAGAAGGGTAGAAAGGGTAAAGCATAAGCTAATAGATATTAACTTAAGGGAATTAAGTAAGTTTATAATAGTTATAAAGTTATTAAAAGTACTTATTATCTTAAGCTATTAAGGCTAAGAATTAGATAAGATTACTACTCTTAATATAAGTGCTAAAGTTAACCTTGCCCCCTTTAAGTTAGCTTAAAAATTAAGCGCTCTTTAAATAAAAGTAAAGAAATTTATATTAACTTTAATTATAAGCAACTTATTTAAATTCGCTAGATTAGCCTCTTTACTCCTTAACTTAAAAAATAGTATTCCTTTTAAAGCCTATTTTTTCTTGCTAAAAGGGTTTAATAAAATCTTATTAAGATAACCTTTTATTATAGCTACTAAGATAAACTTTTTATATATAAATAATAGATTAGTAAACGCTTTATTTATAAATCTAGACTTAAGTAGTCCTAAAATATATAAAGTGCAAGTATTGCCTATAAATAATAATTGCATAATATATTTAAGAGTAAAGTTCTATGCTTAAAGTATTTATCCCGCTAGTATAT
>JAPZPB010000853.1:0-12693 GCA_037952635.1 Bryoglossum gracile | reverse complement strand
GCGCCCTTGTATAAAACGCTCGCATAGTTATAGGAACTAGCTTACGGTGCTCGGATAGGCCTAGCCTAGCCCACGCTAGTACTCTTGGACTAAGAGCCTCTATATATAAGCTGCCATAAGCCCTCCCAAAGCTCCTCTCCTTTCTTCCTTAGCTTTAAATCCTCGAATAGACCTTGGCCTTAGGCTTCTCCTGCTCGCTTTGCCTGCTCTTGATGCTTGTGACCCTGCGTCGTCTTATATAAGCGCAATCCCTAGAGTTATATAAAAGTTTCAAGAAAGCAGATTTTTATATAATAGCTTTATCTCTTATAGTTTTAGCTATAAGTCTTTCTTATAAATTCTTACTAGTAGTCTTATAAAACTCTGCGATCTATTAAACCAAAAGGTCTAAACGGAAGTTTTCTAAATTTATAATATAAAGTTTAGAAATAATTAAGACATTATTAATAATAGTATTTATTTTAGTAATCTTATTTATAAAGTCGGCCTAGATAGTAGTATAGTTTTCGGAGGGGAGTTCTTTAATAAGGTTTTCGAACTTCTCTTTAATAGCAAAAGTTTTACTATTAAAGGTAAGGCTAAACTATATAATTAATTTAAATATATTAGCCTAAGTTAAATCTTCTTAAGAAACACGCTTTTAAAGTAATATATTAGGGCTAGTAAGGGGAGCAGGGGAAGCAATAATAGAAGTAGCTATAAAGGCAAAAGCAGGCTGCTTAATAGCTAGGACTTCTATAAAACTTATATTCCCAAAGCATATAAGTTAGTATAGAAATTAGGGAAAATAAGGAGGGAAAGGCAATATCTTAATACTCTCGCGAAGAAATAAAAGAAGATAGCGCATAAGAGTAAGCAAAGGCATATTAAATATATAAGGGGAAATAAGAATTTGCAAGCAGATTAAGTAATAAGTGTTTTTTAAACTTTATAAGGCTTAAGATAATATATAAAAGTATTATAGAAGGGGCAAAATATAAATAAGAATATATAAAGGGAAAGTAATATAATAGTATAAGGAAGAAGGTTAAAGGTTAGTAAAAGTGCTTTTTATATTAAAGCAAATAAAGAAATAGCGCTAGTGCAAGGCGAGCCAACTACTATATTTCTCCTTGAAAATTTTAAAGTATTATCCCGCGAGTAATTATTTAGAGATTTTTAAGTGGATTTTTTAATGCTTAAATAGGGAAGGCTTATTTTAAAAGCTAAGATAGTGAATTTAAAAGCGTCTTTAAAGGTAGAAGTTAAAAGTGCAAGCATTATTCTTTATTTATTCTAAAATTCGTTAAGCAACTGCTTAAATTAGTAACTAGGCAAGAAGTAGCAAGTAATATTTAATTCTAAGTATAAAAGAAGGGATTTTCTTCCTATGCTTTTTCCTTTTTTTCTTTAGCAAGATCTTAGCACAAGGCATTTTATATATATGCAGGAAGTACTAGGGCAGTCTTGCTTCTAAGTGTTAAAATAAGCGTTATCTATAGTTTTATACGAAAAAAAGCAAGTAAACACGGGTATTCATCTCCTTATAAATTATACTTAACCCAAGTATAAGAATTTTTAGAATAATAGCTTTTAGTAAATTTAAATAATAATTAAATATTTCTAAGCTTAAAAGCAATTATTTATCCTTTTATAAATTATATCTAGTCTCCTAATAGAAATAGAAGGCTAAGCACCTTGCATTTTCCTTTCTTTAAGGCAAACTTATATAAAGAGAAAAAAAAAAAAGAATGGCCTGTATAGTAGAGAGGAACTTATATAGGGGAGGGGGCAAGAAAAAGGGAATAAATTGTCTAAGGTTAAAAGTAGCTCGTGAAAATATAGTAATTGCCTCGGGCAACGCCCTCTAGGCATAAAGTAAATATCGGCTCTAATTTAGGGTATAAAAGGAAGTTTTCTTTCTAGGCTCCCTTTATTTTTCTTTTCTTATTTAGCTACTTATAGTATAAGAATGCTAGAGTATATGCTAAGGGGGGGCACTTTATCTAGAATAGATTAGTAGGCATATTAGCCTAGTAAGGCAAATTATATTTTTCCTAGGTTTCCTTCGAGTTAAAGAAAAGGCAAGCTAGCTTAAATAGTTGGGCTTTAGCTATATCTTCTTTTAAACCTTCCTAGTCTTCCTAATCTTCTTTAAACCAAATATATTTTAACTTTTTCTCTTTTATTATTATTTGCGGAACTCTAATAATAATACTAATATCTTTCTCAATTTCTTGCATGCTTTCCCTATATATTTTAATAGCTAGGAAATTAAGGTTCTCTTCTTCTTTATTATTTTCTTGCAAGAATAACGGGTTAGGAATTATAGCCTTAGGGGGGTCCTCCACCGAGTGCTAGTATTAGTCCCTTTTTATAAACTTTTTAAGTTTATTCCTAGCATAAGTTTTACTAAGAATAGCTCTATCCTTGCTATATTCTTTTAAGATATAGCTAGCTTTAGCTTAGTTTGCTTTAAAGATTTTATATAAACCGAGCTATTAGTACTTTAACTTAATATTTGCACTCTTATCTTAATTTATTTTCTTAATATTATATATAAGCATAATATCCTTAATAGCAAGTAGTATAAAACGAATTTAGTAAGTGCAATTAAAATTATTTGCTTCTTTTATATATCTCTTATCTTTCCTAAGCATTGCTTCCTTTATATCTTTTTCCCGCATTTTAAATTCTTTTATCCTTAAAACTAGAAATTAAGTATAATCCTTAACTTTATCCTAATCTAGCGTTCTCTAAGTAAGGAAGCTCGTTTTAATTAAAAGAATAGCTTCCCTTTTATAAACTATATAAAATAGAGTATACTTAGTAAGTTAATAAATAGTAGTATAGTCTGCAAATAAGAGAGTTAGGAGTAACTTTAGCTAGTTTTTATATCCCCCTTTTATTATAGCAATAAGGGCTAAGATAAGAGATTTATAGCCCCTTTTTATTATCCCGTTTTCTTTTAAGTTATATATGGATATTATAATTCTATTAATTCCTAGGAGAGCTAGTTGCGTAATAATTGCTTTCTTAAACTCTAACCCCCTATTTACCTTAAGCTTCCTAAAGATTTCGTATTAGCATATAACTTTATTTTAAATAAAGTCTATTATAGCTTTTAATATAAGATTCTTTATCTCCTTAGCCTTAACTTACCTAGAAAAGTTATCTCTAATAACTATAAAAGTATTATATTTAAACTTAGTAATAGAAAGCCGGATATAATTAATAGCAAGGGTTCTAAAAAGCGGCATAGCCTTTGCAAAATATAAGGACTCTTTAATTCTAGTTTTATCTCTTCTCTAATAGTCCTTATAACTAGTAATATACTTAGCTATTTCTTCCTAATACCCGGCTTAGTAATAGCAATTTGCAACTCGATAATAAGTTATCTCTCTTTCTTTATAACTAGTTTTATTATAAAGGGATTCTATTATTATTAACCTTTAAGCGGGGTTATTAATAACTATTCGAATTAAGTAACTCTTAGTCGCAGTCTTTTAAAGCGCTTTATCTTAAATATAATAGTTTAGTGCCTTTTTAATAAACGCCTTATACTCTTATCTAGAGAACTCTCTAGGTCTCTTTAAAGCAACTTTCTTTAAATCCAACGTTATTAAGTACTATGCAATTTGCTAAGACTCCTTTAAATAACTTGTATTAAGGGGCAAGTAGTCTTCCTTCTTTAGTTATTTAATAGGTGCTAGGTTATATAATAAAGGGCAAATCTAAATTTGCCCTCTGGCGCGGTTAATCTTCGGGCTATCTTTAGGACTAATTAAGTCTCTTTCTCCTTTTTCCTCTAAGTTATATAATAAAGGGCAAATCTGAATTTGCTCTTTAGCGCGGTTAATCTTCGGGCTATCTCTAGGACTAATTAAGTCTCTTTTTCCTTTTTCCTCTAAGTTATATAATAAAGGGCAAATCTAGATTTGCCCTCTAGCGCGGTTAATTTTTGGGCTATCTTTAGAATTAATTATATTGCTTTTTTTAATTTATTTTCCCTTATCTTTATCCCTTTTTCTATATTACTCCTTTTTAAACTAACTATTATTGCTTGCGCTTATTATTATAATATAAACGTTTCTAATTGTATATCTTTTAAAGGGGTCGCGAATATATCGGATTTGCAAGCTGCCTAGCTTTATAGCAATAAAATCGTTAATATCTACTTTTATATTAATAGCTAATGCTTTTTTAGAAGTCTAAGGTTATCTCGATAATCTATTGGCAGCTATATATCTTATCCCTTTTATATGCCTTACTTCGAAGTTAAATAATCTAATATAAGCAATCTATTAAGTAACTAGAGCTCCTAGGAAGTTTATAGCTAATTGATTTAGCTAAGCGACTAGAATATTAGCATCGGTTTTTAAGATAAAGTAAACCCTATATAATTAAAACCTAAGCTTTTGCAAGGCTTTTAATATGCCCTAATACTCTCTTTTTATTATATTATAATTTCGTTCCGCGTTGCTCTAGACTCCGCTTTTATACCTAGCTACCTTATAGCGCTTTTAATTATCGAATTAGCTAAATATAGCTCCTTATCTTATTAAGCTAGCATTTACTTTAAGAACAATTTCCCCCTAATTATTACTTTTATTATAATAGATTTTATAAAGAATAAGAGCAGAGGTGAGTTTCTCCTTAAGGATCCTTATAGATTTAGCTTAAGGTGCACCCTATTTTCATAGCTAACCTTTTTTAAATAAAGAGTATATAGGGTTAGCAATCTACGCGAAGCCTTTAACTTAGATTTGGTAATATATATAAATACTTAAAAACCCTTTTGCTTTTATTATATTTATTAGTGCGGGCTAGTTTAGTATCTTAATAATTTTAGCACTTATAGAAGAACGACCTTTAAATCCATAAATATATCCTATAATGCCTATGCTATTATACTCGAACTATAACTTTAAATCTATGCAAGCTCTTGCTTTTTCTAGTCTATCTAGAGTTTAATCGAGGTTTTAAATATATTCGTATATAAATTAGCGGATTCCGGGGAGCCTCTGCATTCCCTTATAGTTAATATATAAACCCTTAACCCTAATATTATCAAGAAATAGCATTGCTACCTTTAGGAATAAGTCTTATAAAATTATTATTATAACTTTAATAAATTAAGCTATTAAGTTCATAGCTCTTTGCGGAGGGGTTATTATCCGCAGAAAGCTAAGCAAGGTCTAAAAAGCGATTATATCTTAACTTTGCATATTAAGGGTAAGTTAATTATACCCCGAAAAGAAATCTATTAAAAAAGCATATTAATAACTAGCGAATTCCTCTGAAAATTCGTTAATAAAGGGCAAAAGATTAGCATTTCTTAGCATTATTAAGTTTATTTTTATTGCCGCGTTAATAAGTCTATATAATCTAGCTTGCTTCTTTGCTATAAGGAACTAAGGATTCTTATATAATTCATAATAGAATTCTAATATTCCCTTATTAATGCATTCGAGGAAAATCTTTATAATAATAGAAAGCAAAGCTCTTAAGATAAGAAAGTTTTTCTTTTACTATGCTTTATGCGAAATTGTTTATATAATAATAAGAGGGCTAATATCTTTATAAATCTTAGAGACTTCTTTTTAGTCAAATGCTATCGCTTTCTTATAATTAATAAAGCATTTAAGAATTATTTTCCTTTTATTTTCCTATATTGTTTTTCTAATATTAATTTCTCTTAAACGTTTTACTATTAGCTTTAAGCCTCGGGGTATAGTACTTCTTCTAGGGAGCAAGTGCTCCTTATACTTGCTAATATATTCCTGCGGGAAGTCTTTAGCCTTTAAGCATTTATACTAGTCTCGACGGCCTCTTAGAACGTCTTTTATTTTATTAGTTTTATTAATAAGTTGCACCTTATTCGCTTTCTTTTTATAAGCTATAAATACCTCTAGTCTCCTTTCTCTATTAAGACCTCCTTATCTTTTTAAGAAACTCGTCGGCCCCCTTTTTTGCTTTTAAGTAATTTCGGTATATTTAATATTTCTTATAAACTATCGATTTATATAAAGAGCTGCTTTCTTATTATATTTGTTAATAATATTATAATACTTTATAATATCGAGTTCTGCTATAAGCAATATATATAGCTTAACCCTTTTCTCTTAGTCGCGCTTATTAAGATATATTTAAGCCTATTTCTTATTTAGCTCTAAGAAAAGCATTAAAAGATTAGAAAGGAGTATCT
The DNA here is from genome assembly GCA_037952635.1 of Bryoglossum gracile. NCBI lineage: Eukaryota > Fungi > Ascomycota > Leotiomycetes > Helotiales > Bryoglossaceae > Bryoglossum > Bryoglossum gracile. The sequence continues at coordinate 6,506 of JAPZPB010000853.1, read as the reverse complement.
TTTTATTTTTAGGATAATTAGTAAGAAAGTGCAAATAGTATTTCGCTATTATAGTAATTAAGTTTTTTATATCTTTTATAGGTTTTTCCCTTTTTAATTCCTTAAATTTTAAATATAAAACTCTAAGAGATAAATAAAAGTCTTTTTTAGCTAGGTTTCGATTTATAATCTTGCTAGGAATGCTCTTATAGCACGCCTTAGCATCTAGTTTTCCTTTTCTACCTCCTTAATTATGCTTAATATTCTAGTAGAATAAATGCTTCGAGCCTAGAATTTAACTCTTAAGTGCTTTATGCAATTATCTTTTGCAAGTAATACTTATACTTTATATATTTTAGGACCGCCTAGGTTTACATTTATAAATAAGGCATTTATCAATTTATTATCTATATATAAAAAGTTTATTTTAGTAGCTATAATAAGAGGTTATTTTAATAAGATTTTATTAAACCCTTTTAATAAGAAGAAATAGGCCTTAAAGGGAATGCTATTTCTTAGATTAAGGAGTAGCGAGGCTAGTTTAGCAAATTTAAATAGTTTGCTTATAATTAAAATTAGCGCAAATTTCTTTATCTTTATTTAAAGAGCGCCTAATTTCCGAGCTAACTCAAAGGGGGCAAGGTTAATTTCGGCACTTATATCGAGAATAGCAATCTCGTTTAATTCTCGATCCCAATAGCCTAAAATAATAAGCACTTTTAATAACCTTATAACTATTATAAATCTACTTAATTCTCTTAAGTCGGTATCTACTAATTTATGCTTAATCCTTTTTATTATTCTATTCTTTTCGGCTTTAATTAAGGTAAGCTATAATTTCTTAATTTTATTAATCCTCTAAAGCGCCTTAACTAGTGCTATTTCTAGGTCCTCTAGAAGCTGCCTAATCTTATGCCCCTTAGCTTTTCTATTATTATTAAAAATTCTAGTAGCTATTTCGAGAATAAGATTAAAGTCGCGGTTTATAGTCTAGTAGGCATATATTAAAGCTTTTATAGGATTCGGGTTCTTTAAAGCTTCCCGAATATGCTTATGCTTTCTAGTAATAAAAGGAAGTAGCAGCTTATATCTTTAAACTTTAGCGGGGCATTTCTTTGCCTTCCCCGTTTCTTTATTATTTGCCATAGTTTATAAAGATATAAATAAATTAAGGATAATAATTAATTCTTTAACTTCCTTATTTTTATTAACATTTATCGATTTCGCAGGGGCTATATTATTAGGGATTACTTAAAAGGTAGTTTTATATAAAGACTTAGCCTATAAGAGCATTTCTTCTTAAATCCTTCTCTCCTTTAAAATTTCCTAAATATTAGAAGTTAGTTTATTCTTAATTACGCGACTAATTAAAGTAAAAGCCGCATTAACTGTTAGGATTATAAGGCTAGGTGTATGTGCACACGGCTTAGTCTGATGCTTAAGCAACGATATAATCTGTATTCGTCTTATATGTCCCCCTTCCTTAAGGAGGGAGAGTACTGCTATCTAAATACTAAAAGAGTAGAGAGCGTACGAAGCACGCTAGTGCTATGACTTGCGTCAGGTTCGTACAAGAGTAGATAGTCCGATACTAGCGTGTAACGCTAGTGTATAGACTATACTAATGCCAGAGCGTACAAGGCTTAAGCGCAAGCGCTCTTGCACCCATGTTCCAACATTAACTTTCTTAAGACTCTCTAATTTTTAAATTATATTATACTAGTTATCTTAAGTTATGCTATTTATATTAAAGCCTATACTATAGCCTACTACTCCTCTAGGCTCTGCACTTAATATAAGAATAAAAGAGGAAATAGGGTTCCCTCTTTTTAGAATCTCTCGTTTCTTAACGTTTAAGGTAGCGTCTCCTTTTACTTATGCCTTAGCTATTATAGCTTTATCTTTCTTCTTTTCTTTTTCCTCTTTTTTAATAACTTGTTTTTAGCGTTTAAAGTCGAAGTTATAACGGGTATCCGCTATATTTCGAAGAATCTAGTCGAAAATATTCTCTTATTAGTTTATTAGAATTTATATAAGGACTATTTCGAGTTTTTCTTTTCCTTTATATTAGTTTAATCTTATTTTGTATGCATATCCGCGGGCAATAATAGTCTATATATATAGGTATTTATTCTTAAACTTATGCAAGCAAAACTCGATATCTAGGAATTTTAGCCTTGGATTTTTATTATAACCGAAATAATAAATATCTTTATAACTTATTTAGTAATTATTTTGCCTATTATCTTCTTATTAATAAGTGCGGCTTAAGTTTTAAGGTTGCCTTAAGTAAGCAATATTAACTTTAGCACTTATATCTTTTAGATATTCTTTAAAACTAAGAGGGGAGTATTCTATTATGCGGGAGTATCCTATATAACCGACTATTATAGCTTAAGATAGAGGGTAAGGAGCAGAATAATATAGCTTATTTATTCCTTGAGCATTATTCTTATTATTTTGCCTAGATTCTTTTATAGATTCTATAAGGCTTTATAGCTAAGCTTAAAAGATCTAGAGCATCTTATTACTCTTCTTTTTACTTGCTAGAGTTATCTTTTAAAGTTTCTTTATAAGATTATTAAGGTTTATAGCAAGGGCGGAAAGTGCTTGCGTCTAGTTAAAGCTTATCTATTAAGTCGAGATCGGAAATAGGTTTATTAGTCGCTAAAAGGGAGCTTATAAGGGTTTAAGAAGGTTTAAGGTAAACCTAGTCCTTGCTATATCTTCTATACTCTTAGCAATAACTTATTGCCTTCTTTAATTAAGTTCTAGGTTTATAGAATCTTTATATAGTTAAGACTAGTAAGTAGCATTCTCTTCTCTTTCTATATATCTCTAGATATCTTCGAAGTTCTAAGAAGACTTATCTAGTAAAACTAGATTATTAAACTTAAGGTAGATATTCTTAATTATCTTATAATTTAATGCCTAGAAGAAGATTATTAATTAAAGGGTCTTAGTAATCTTTCGTTTATTTAAGAGAGTATTAGATTAGCGGGGGTAAATATCTAAGAAAGTTTTTATACTTATTACTCTAGTAAGAGTTTATCGTCTAATCTCTTCTAAGTAAGCAGGAGTCCTTTTAATTATTTTCTAATCCCTCTCTTAATATCTCTTTTTAAGAGCATTATAAAGAACTTTCTCTTAATACCCTTTTTAAAAGGAAATTGCAAATTCCGATATATCTTTAATAAAATCCGCGTATATTATGCTTATATAATAGAGCATTCGCACTCTCTTATCTTCCTTAATAATACTATTATTAAGATAAAACTAGTCCTAGTTCTTCAAGAACTTAATAATATTATTGCCTTCAAAAATCGGGGTCCCTAGGGTTCTTAGGAGGGATAGAGGTTATTTTTATACAATAGGGGCTGCTATAGGGTTTAGTATAGTAAGAGTAAAAGAAGGAGCTATTCCCGAGTTAAAGTTATAATTAGGTGCAAAAAAAAGAGAAATTAAGGGTTTAAAAGGTATAAATTGCTTTAAAGGAGTTAATCCTCGTTTATTAGCTAGAGAGGTTAATAAGGTATATTTCGCTATTATTAAAATAAGTATTAATAGAGTAAGCATAGTTATAAGTAAAGGGGAAGTTATTAATAAAGGGTTAATATATAAAGATATCCTAAATCAGGAATTTTATCTTAAGTATTTCTTTTATAAGTTAGTTATTTTAAAAGAAGAGATAAGGTTCTCTTTTCTCTTTTTATCTCTTTGCCTTGCACTTTTACTCTTTATAAGTGGTAAGCTAGGACTCCGGCTTCCTTGTTTTATAGATAGTGTTTTATTTTATAATAATTTTTCCTTATTATATAATTTAATTATTCTCCGGGTTTGTGGCTTTACTAATACCTGGCATAAGCATAGGGGCGCAACTTCTAGGAGGAATTCTCTCTAGGACTTAACTATTATTAAAAAGGGGGAAATAATAAAGAAATAGAATAATATTAATATCTTAGTAATTAATTTCTATAGATCCTCTCCCATATAATATCTTATTAACTATAAAGACGAGGCCGTCGGTTTTTTAGTTCTTATTACTTGCAAGGTTTTAGGAGTGTGTTTTTAATATATATTTGCTCTTTTTAACTTAATTTCCAATATTTTTTCCCTTAATAACTTGATATATCTAGTTTTAAAGAAGGGAATGCTTATAGCTTATTAAATATAAATACTTAAAATGGCCTAGTCTTGCTAGAGGATCTTTTAATATATTTTACTCTTTATAAGAAGTAGGTCTTAAATTAATCTCTGAAAGAATCCGAACTAAAACCTAAAATTCTTAATATTTTTATAAAGAAGAAAAAAAAAGGGTAAAATTCTTAATAGCTAACTAGAGCTAGACTTTAAGAAGAGTAAAGTTATATAAGGATAAAGCTCTTGTCTAGCTCCCTGCGTAGGTTATTAATATAGAGAGGGCGGAAAACAAGGAGCTCTGCCTTAGTATAACTTTATATAGGCCAAGGTATGCAAAATATAGCAACGACAATAAAAGGGGTAAAAGGGGTGTTAAAGGAAAGGGCGGACTATAGCTTCTAAGATTCGTAAAAGGGTTATAACTTATATATGCTAATTATACTTATTAATATTAAAAATATATTAAGATATAATTTAATAATAGTATAAGATCTTCTTTATATAAGCAGGGTATTAAGAGTAGTATATATAAAAGATAGGACAAAAAGGGCGCGTCCTTTGTTTTATATTCCTTAAGGGAACTTTTATACTTATTAAACCTTTGACGTTACTTAATATAACTAGGCTTATTTACTATATATTTTTGTCCCGTCTTTCCTCTCCTCAAGGGTTACCCCTCTATAGTAGTCCTTTAGTTCCTATATATTTTCTAATTATAGGTAGTTAAGCTATTTTACTAAATACTTAACCTTGTTTCTAATATACTAGTAGTTTAACATCGTCTCTATATTATATACTGCGTTTAGATTAACTAGGTTAATTTCTATATATAAGGCACGCAGCGCTCCCTTTAATGCTAGCTTTAAGAGTAAGATATAAAATACTAGATATATTCTTATTATATTAAGTAGCTTAAGTTAATAATTAACTAGTCTAATAACTTTGCTAATTTTAAATAGTCTTAACTTCCTATAATCTAGTTTCTCGCTTAGTTGTTTTATTTTGATATTTTTCTAAAGCAAGTAAACCTTATCCCCCTCTTTAAGCATAGGTTCTATATTATATTTAGCATTATAATATAATGCTATCCGCTATAATATAAAGCGTATATTATCCGCGAGTTATTCGTATAGCAATCTAAGCTAATTTACCTAGATTTTAGCTTGCTAAGCAATTGAACTTCCTTTGATTGCAGTTTTATATGCTTTAGGGTTAAACCTATAATTAGCATAAAACGATAATATCTTTATTATTTTAGCTTCTGCGCTATTATATGCAAATTAGGCTAGCGGTAATAACCCTACTTAATTATTCTATTTATAGTTAATATAATATTATAAGTAAGCTTTTATTATCTAATTTAACCTTTCCGTTTAACTATCTATTTAAGGTCTAAAAGCTATTAATATCTTAAGCTTAGTTCCTAATAGTGCTATAAGTAAGGTCTAGAACTTTAAGGTAAAGAGCTTGTCTCTATCTAATATAATCTTATTATTACGAAGTAACATTGCACGTGCTACCATAGCCCTGAGGCTCGGTAGTTAGGACTGACTATATAGAGAAGCTATGGGTAGAGATCACGAGACCACGGGGTTATATAATAATAGATCTTTTTAGATCTTAGGATCTAGCTATAAATCTTAAGGATTTAGGCTTAGATCTTAGGATCTACAAAGATCTAAGGAGAACGAAGGTCTATATAAGCTAGATAGTTTCTTTGCTTAGATAAGAGCTTTATGCTTAACTTAAATTGATTATTTTAACTTATAATTAGTAGCCTTTAATAAGCTTATTTAAAGCTTTGCTTCTTTATATATAACTTACTTACTTACTACCCTTTATAACTAAAACCCTAGCAAAGTCGATTTGTTATACTTTAAGCACTACTTACTTTTAAGGGTACCGCTTAAGTTAAGTTATTATATCTTAACTCGGTTTTAGTTAAAAGAACCTAGCTATAACGAATCGACTTCGTAGGGTTTGTTAGTATAGGTAGTGGATACAAGTAATTATATATAAAAGAGAGTAGCTTTATTGCTTATCGAAGGCTACCGATTATAGGTTAAGATAATTAATTTAAGTTAAGCACGAAGCTCCTATTTAAGTAAGGAAACTATCTAGCTTATATAGAACTTTCCTACTTTAGACCTAGATAAACCTTAGTAGTCCTTTAAGGTCTTAGACTTAGATAGACCTTAGTAGTCCTCTAAAGTCCTCTTATAATTAGTTAATAAGCGATCCCGCGTAGTTACTTATCCTTGTTATATAACTTTTCCTAAGTTACTATTAAGAGTTCTTTACCTTACCCGCTAGTAAGTAAGCCTTAGGCTTTTAGCTAATATATGCAATTGTTACTTCGTAACACTATCCCCTCTTTAGCCTAGTAT
>JAPZPB010000852.1:0-12732 GCA_037952635.1 Bryoglossum gracile | reverse complement strand
TCTAGCCTATTTAAAAAGGGGTTCCCTAAGAACCTCTTTCCTCCTTATATTTGCTTTTTATAAGATAGCCTGCAAATAAGATTAATTTATTAACCTCCTTGCGCTATTATATTAGTAAATACCTCCCCTTGCTTATAAAGGTTATAATATCTAATATATACTTTAGCTTCTTAAAGAGTATGCGCTCTTCTTAATAGCATAATATTACTAAGTTTAAAGTCGTTTATATTAAATAGTCTTTAACTCTTAGTAACCCGTTATGCTTTTATACCCTTTCCCCTACGATTATATAGTGCCGATACTTGCTTATCTTTCCTTAAAATTATAGCATTGCAATAGCTATATCCTTCCTTTATATATATATAATATATTATACTTATTATATATACTTTCTATTCCCTTTATAAATTCACTTTTACTAGACCTAAAAATTACTTACTCTTATATTATCGAAGCAAACTAGTTCTTCTTCCTTTAATAAGCAATATTCTAAAACCCCTATCTAATACCCTTATATCCCTAACTTGGGAAGTCCTAATTTACTTACTAGTATAAGTAATAAAGATATTATTAAGGCTTTGCAGATTTTTAAAGAGCAATAATACGCAGCGCAAGACTATTATAACGAGAACTTTACTAAGATTAGTAATATTCTTACTAACTTTAATAAGCAAGTTAAATCTCTCTAAATATAAGTAATTATTAATGCTGCCCCGGCTGCCCCTTTTATTACCCTATTTGCTACTACCCCCGCAAACCCCTCCCTTATTGCAACGACCCCTTTAAAGCCTTATGCTAGCTGCTCGAAAACCTAGGATATTAAGATTCCTATCTTTAAGAATAGTAAGGATAATTTAACTTAAGAAGCTTAGTCCCTTATTACTATTAATAAACTTAAGGTAAACCGAGACTACTTTTAAGATAAGAAGGCTTATATACTCCTTATTTTTACTTATATTAAGGGCGCGGCTAATAACAATTTACTTATATAATATAAGGATATTAGCATAATCTAATAAACCTTTACTAAAGAAATAATAAACTACTTTAAGTTAATTTATTTTAACTTATACTAGTAATATAACGCGGAGCATAGCTTTATTAACTTATATATAAGGCTTAATAAGACTTTTAACTACTTTTATACTACTTTTATAAAGTATATTAGTAATGCGAAGCTCTTAGTAAATATGCACTTAACCTTGCGTTTTTATAATAAACTTACTTTAACTCTCTAGACTACGGCCCTTAATAAGTATACCCCTGGCATAAAGGTCCACGACTTTGCCTTGTACTTATAATTCCTCGATATTAAACTTTATTATATTGCCCGCAAAAACCCGATTTACTTTATAGCACTTAAGCTAATATATTAACTTGCGCTTGCGAAAAATTTCGGCTTTGCTTATGCTACCCCCTTTACTTAAACCCTAATAATTAAACCTGCTATTTGCACCCTATTTACCCTTCCTATATTAGCTAAGATAAAGGAAGTCTTAATAAAGTGCTATAACTATAAGAAAAAAGGATATATAGCTAAGGCTTATATAGAACCTAAGCATATAATAACTATTGCTAAAGTTAAGGAGATAGAGTTTATAATAAAGAACCTAGGCAAGGAGAACGAATTAAAGGGCTCCGAGTTATCGGAAAACTAGGGACCCTAAGAGAAGACTCCTTCTTAGAGTAGATTACTAATCTCTTAGAGATTAACTTATAATATCTAGTAAGTAGAAAAGCGTTTATTATTAATTATACTTTATTTTTTAATAGCAAAGGCATTTCTATTAAACCTTTACTAGACTTTAAAGCATATAGATTCGCATTTATAAATACTACCCTTATATATAATCTTATATATATAATAGGACTTAAATACTATCCCCTTTCTTTACCCGTAGCTATTAAGGGCTATAATAGCGCTATTAACTCCTAGGCAACTTAATATCTCTCTTTGCACCTTTATATTAATAATAAGACTTAGCTTAACTTGCCTTTTATTATTTTAGACCTTAGATAGCATAATATTATACTTAGCTAACTTTAGATATTATATTATAATATCTAGCTTAATATTAAGGGACGAAGAATAAAGTAGCCTTACTTTAAGGATATTATACCCCTTTATAAAAAGATTATCCTAGCTAAGAAAAAGGACTTATAAGCTATAAAAGTCGACTCTTAGCACTAATATAAAGTCCTTGCCCGCAACTAGGCTATAGCTAAAGAGGACTATTATCTCTAAAAAGCTTAGTTAATAGTGCTAGTTTAAGTTATATAACCCGAACCCTTAGCAAAGCCTTATTTATAGCTATAACTAAAGCCTTAGCCTTAAAAGGCTTTGCCTATCTTTATAACCCCGCGTCCCTGCTCTTTAGCATGCCTATCCCCCTTTAAGCTCTAGTACTAGGCTAAGCGCAAGGCGGAATAATAATAAGCTATAAAGAAGGAATAGTTATAGTATAACTAGCGCGCAAAGAACGTTTTCTAAGAGAAGCTTATCTTATAAAGATCTTAGACTATAGCCGCGAAGAAGTCCTTAAAAGCTATAAAATAAGCTTTATATAACCCGTTTCCCTATTATAAGCCCTTAAAGAAACCCTTGCAATTGCTTAACCCTCTTTAGAAACCGAGCAAGAAAAATGCGCCTAAGATTGCTTTAATTAATTATATTAGCTTCCACTTCCTTTTCTAATAGCCTAACTATAAGGTATTTAATATAACTATAGCTAAAATCTCTAAGGTAATTAACTAGAAAAAATAATAGGCTAGGGAAGAATAATAGTCTAAAGTCAAAAAAGAGTTATATAAGGAATGCTTATAAAGGGTTTTACTAAAGGTCTTTTAACTTAATATTAAGGCCTTCTCGAAATAAGAATCTAATATATTCCTCGAGAATCGACTAGGCATTAACTATAAGATTACCCTAAAACGCGAGATTAATTTCGGGGTTAGCCCCCTCTTTAACTAAAGCCTTAAAAAGCTCTAGATTATAAAGAAGTATCTAGAAAAGAACTTAGATAAGGGATTTATTGCCCTAGGCTAAGCCTTATAAGCAAGCCTAACCCTCTTTATTAAGAAACCGAATAATAGTCTACGGTTTTATATTAATTACTAAAAAGTTAATACGCTAATATAAAAGGATAAGTATCCCTTGCCCCTTATCGATAAGATCTTAGCCTAGCTAAGAAGGGCCTAGATCTTTACTAAGATTAATATCTAGTAAGCCTTTTACTATATATATATAGATCTTGCCTTAAAGGATTTAACTATATTCTATACTTAATATAGTATATTTAAGTATAAAGTAATGCTATTTAGCCTTATAAACGCTTTTATTACCTTTTAAAAGTATATAAATAATATTCTCTTTAATTACTTTAATATCTTTTATATAATATACTTAGATAATATTATTATTTATTTAGACGATTCCCTTGAGCATAAGAAGCATATCTAGAAGGTGCTTTAACGCTGAAAAGCTACGGGCTTATAAGCAAATATTTAGAAGTGCGAGTTTAGTATTAAAAGGATTAAGTTCCTAAGCTTTATTATAACTATTAAGGGCATCAAGATCGATCCCTAGAGCTTAGCACTAGTATATAACTAGTAACTTCTAAAAACTATTTAAGGCATTTAGTTATTCCTAGGTTTTTGCAACTTTTACTACTAGTTTATAAAGGATTTTAGCAAGATAGCTAAGCTATTGCTAGAACTAATTAAGGCTATAATACCTTTCAAGATAATAGTAGAATAGCTAAGGGCGTTTAAGAAGCTTAAGGATGCAATGCTCTCTTTTAATATCTTGCAATATTACTAGCTAAAGCAAGAGACCCGTATCGAGACTAATGCTTTAGATAGCGTAATCTTTAGCATCTTTTCTTAAAATTATAATAACGGCTAGCACCTAATAGCATTCTTCTCTAAAATAATATAGCTAGCTAAGCTTAATTATAATATCTATAATAAGGAAATGCTTGCTATAGTATGCTTGCTAACTTATTAAAGGGCTAAGCTAGTAGGCTACTAAGGGGAATAGCGGTTCTAAATCTTCTTAGATTATAAGGCCTTAAAATACTTTATAATAATAAAATAACTTATAAGCTAATAAGCTTGCTAGGCAAAGGTCTTAGCCGACTTATACTTTATAATTATATATTAACTTAGGAAGTAAAATAGTGCTACTAATGCCTTATTCTATAAAGAGGAGGATATAAGCCCGCAGATTAAAACTAAAGAGGAATAATATAATAGCATCTTCTTATAGCATAACTAGCTAGATCCCCGCCTCCTTTAAGCGATTAACTAGCTCCTTAATATCGCGACCCTCGCGCTAATTAAGATTACTAATAATAAACTTAAGATAATAATAAAGCTTTTATATTTAAATTAGATTATTCTAGAGTTAAATCCTTTATATAAAGAGGCCCGGGAAGATGCTAAGAGCCCTTTTATGCTATATAATAATAGCTTATTGCTATTTAAAGAACGTCTTATAGTGCTAGACGCAAAAGGAATTAAGGCTTGGCTAATTTATAAAGCTTATAATTAAGTATCCTTTGCTTACCCTAGGAGAGTTAACACTTATACCCTGCTATGCCCTTAATATTTTTAGCTATAGATAATATAAGATATCGCTAACTTTATTAATAATTATAACGCTTATTTAAAAACTAATTACTACTAGGATAAGACCCCGGGTTTCCTTTACTTACTATTAATTCCCAATTGCCTATAGTAGTATATAACTATAGATTTTAAAGAGTAGCCTAAGGATAAGTATAGCTATAATAATATCTTAGTAATTATAAACTACTTTACTAAGGAAGCTATCTTTATTCTATGCTTTAAGATAATTAATATATAAGAAATAGCTATGCTCTTTATCTCTTACTATTATCGATTTAATAAACCCTTAAAGATAATTATATCGGATCGCGGTCCTTAGTTTATCTTTAGCTTCTAGAAGGAGTTTAACTATATTCTAGGGATTAAGATTAAGCTTTTTACTGCTTACTATGCTTAAACTAATAGCTAGATAAAGATTATAAACTAGTACCTTAACTAATGCCTCTAGCTATTTATTAACTACTATTAAGATAACTAGTTAAAACTCTTGCCTATAATAAACTATACTTAGCTTACTTTATTCTATAAGTCGCTAGGTATATCCCCTTATAAGCTTAAGTATAGCTACCCCCCTTGCACCTCCTTCGACTAGGATACCCCGCCTTTAGATAAACCGCTTATAGTTACTAAGAAGCTAAACTATAAGGATGCTAAGCTTCTAGCTAAGCAGATATATAAGGGGTAGATAAGGGCCCGGGAAATACTATAATAAGCCTAGGAAAATAAATAGCAAGATATAAATAAGCACTAATAAGAAGTAGATTAAGATATAAGAGATATAGTCTAAGTAATAATTAAGAACTAGGCTATTAATTATTTAAAAAAGAAGCTTAATAACTTATAGAATAGCCCTTTTAAGGTATTAGCTAAAGAGGGCTACTCCTAAAGAATAGACTTGCTAAAATTTATTTAAGTTTACCTAATATTCTCTTTAGATAAGCTATATTACTATAAGGATAACCCCTTGCCTAGATAAGTAGTCTAAGACCTAGAATATATTAAAGTTAAAAATAAATAAGAATATAATATATAAGATATCCTAGATATTAAGTTAAATGCTAGTGCCTTGCAATATTAAGTTATCTAAATTAGCCTTAACTTTAACCTAGAATACTATAAAGCTTATAGCTTTAAGTTTTACTTATAAAAGATTAGAGATTTCTATATCGCTTATCTAAATAAGGTAGGCCCGCTATAGAACCTTTATAAATAAATTAAAGCCTAGGAAAGCGATAATAAGCTCCTAGATTAATTTAATAATAATAGGCCTATAATAAAGGCTAAGCGAAAGAAATTCTTTAACTCCTATAAAGTATAAGGGCATGCCTTATTTTAGAGAGGGGGGTAATATAACGATCTATTACCTAAGTTATATAATAAAGGGCAAATCTAAGTATGCTTTCTAGCGCGGTTAATTTTCAGGCCAATTATAGGCACTTAATTAGTTATTATAGCAAGACAAGGCTAGGATAAGGCGTAAGGCTAAAGTTATATATTTCAAGGCTTAAGGCTAAATATATATAATCGTAAGAGGCCTAAGGCTAAGGTTAGTTTCTATTGCTTTAGCAATAGCGGTAGCCCGAGCGCTAACCTCTAGCCTATTTAAGAAGGGGTTCCCTAAGAACCTCTTTCCTCCTTATATTTGCTCTCTATAAAATAGCCTGCAAATAAGATTAGTTTACCAACCTCCTCGCGCTATTATATATAGCTCTATATATATATATATATAATAATATAAGTATTATCACGAATATATATACTTACTAGAGAGCATTCCCAGTAACCCCGTCAACACCTTTTTGATCTTTAATAGTTTTAATACTTTATAATCTAGTCAATTGCTTAGTTATTTTATTTCAATATTTGTTTAAAGCAAATAATTTTATTTTACTTATTAAGTTTAAGTTTTATATTACGTTTTGCATTATAATATAATATTATTTATTGGCATATAAAGCATATATTATTAGCAAGTTATTTATATAGCAGTTTAAGCTAGTACTTAAATATATTCTTATTATAAAACTGAATTATTAATTATTAATACTTTAATATAAAACTTATAATTAATGAAAAATAATAATATATTAATTATCACGGTTTTAGCGCTATTATATGCAAATTAGACTAGGAATAAAAAGGGGTCAAGATTTGAAAAGATATAATATATAAAATAAAGCTTATAAACATATAAGAATAAAAGAATAAATATTATAAATATAAGTATATTATATATAAAAGTCGCCTAGTAGTATTAAGATAAATACAGATAAGTATAAGTGCTTATATATTATATAGCTTTTATATAAATAAATATAATATTAAGTAATTATATATATATTATATATATATATATTAATATAGTTATTGAAATAATCGAGGGAAAATATAAAAATAGCTAAGCTATTATATAATAAGTTTTTATAATATTAATTTTACTTTAGTGATAATAACTTAAATTAATTATTTTATTAATAATTAATATAATTCTAAAACTAATATAAATATTTAAGCAATAACTATAAACCTTTGCTTTATATAATAGCTCGAGAATTAATTAATCAATTTATTAGCAAGCTATTTTATAAAAAGAAAATATAAAAAGGAACAAAGTTCTTAGAAAACCTGTCTTTAAATATATTAAAGGTTAATATATAAGCTATAACTATTGCTTAAGCCATTATTATTAACCATAGCTTTTAGCCTTTTATTATTATATATTATTAGCCTTAGGCTTTAAAGTAGTTTAGCCTTGGCTTTCTACTTAGCTTTGCTTAAGATATTAAATTAATTAGTTAAAATCCACTATATATATATAAGAAGTTAATACTAAGAGTATAAAGTAAGAGTTAAAATAGCATAATAACTATAATTCTAGATAAAAACTAATTAATACTAAGTTTTAGTATACTTAGTCTTCTTATTTATATATATATATAATAAAGAATTAAGTATAAACTACTTTTAATATATTTATTTATTCTTAAGTTATATTAGTTTTTCCCTTAAAAGCTTTTTGAACTAATAGCTCTAATTCTTTGCCTTTTATTCTAGTATTTATATTTTTATCTATTTTAGTATTATATTTATTTATTTTATATCTCTTTTATAATCTTTATTATACTTTTCTCTTTTAAACTTTTGCTTTAAAAGTCTTCTTTCTATAATATATAAAGATAGCGTTAAATAAAAATTATTATATATTTTATATTTCTTCTTTTCTTATAATAAGTATACTCTTTTCGAGTATAAAAGGGATACTTTATCTTTAAATTTCTTATCTTTCTTTTATAATAAAACTTTTATATACTTTTTTCTTTTCTCTTCTTTTCTTTAATTACTTCTTTTAAATACTTTTTTACTTTTATTTCTTTAATTACTTTTTTAAATTTAATTTTTAAATTTAATTTGTTAAGCTTAACTTTAAAATAAGCTACCCTTAATATATGTGTCGATGCTGGTCCATATCCTCAGGCATTCAGGCCATTATCCAAGAAGTGTTAGTGCTTCAGGATAAAGGTTTCTCCGCTTAGCCTAATTGGCTCAGGTAACTTGCTTCCGGGCATTTTTGTTTGTTTACCTAAACACCCCAAGCATCTTAAACTTCTGCTAATTCGTGGCCAAAAGACCAATTTAGAACATTGGAATACACCTTTAGCCCGTAGCAAATGGACCAGATACGCCATCAACTCGTCAATGGCGCCACGGATGCCTTCATAGCGTCTATAGACTGCTCCAAAATCTGCGACCTGGCTTCTACCTTCCACCCCCAAGCTATGCCATGCCGTGTCTTCTGCGAGCCGAAGAAGGGGAGTTATAATGTCTGTTTCTTCATCGTTTTCCTTTCAGATGAAGGAGATACAGATGAAAAATGGGTGATACGCATCCCATTAACTCCACGTCTAGCATTCCCGGAAGAGAAGATGCGCAGTGAGATAGCTACGATGAAGTGCGCCCCCTCGAATGTTTTTTTCTCTTCTGTCACGCATCTAAACTAACAGCCATATCTAGATACATCGCATCAAAAACCTCGATCCCAATCCCGCAGCTTCATGGCTACGGCTTCAGCCAAACCCACCCTTCTGGTCTAACATTCATGCTGATCTCTTACATCCCTGGCGATCCCCTCTCTGGCTGCAATCTTCCTACCCTCGACCCTCCCCTCCTCTCCCACCTCCACACCCAGCTCGCAGATATTTTCATCCAACTCCGCCACTGCGAATTTCCCCACATCGGCTCCCTCACTCTCGACCCTATCGATGACCAGACCCCGATCTTCGTACATAATCGCGCACTTTCGATTGATATCAACGACCACGAACTGGGAGGCTTAAGTCCGACAAGCATTATTGGCCCAAGCAAGGTCTATACAACTGCAATCGATTACATATATGCACAAACCCAGCTACTCTTCAATCAGTTCGATAAGCAGCAAAACAGTGTCTACAACGAGGTGGACGCCCGATCTCATCTCTATGGGCTACATCAGTTTAGAAGCATCCTCATGGGTTGGTTGAGAAGAGAGTATAATGAAGGACCGTTTATATTAATACATGGGGATTTTAGGACGGCAAATGTCCTTGTTGATCAAGACCTGAATATCACAGGTGTACTTGATTGGGAGTGGAGCAGGACAGTACCAGTGCAAATGTTTCTACCACCTACATGGCTAAGAGGGGGTGATATCCGTGACTTGCTGGGTTTCCGAGGCCTAGGGTATGGGAGTTATTTGGCAAGCTTTCGAGATGTAGTTAAGGCGAAGGAGACAGAGATTCATTGCCAAGGAAGTGGTGGTGAGGAGAAGATACCATTGTCAAAGCTTTGGGATGGGATCTATAACCTCTCTAATTTTCTTATTGGGCAGGCACTTTTACGTTTGGATGTTGCTGGGGATGTTTACTGGGACTGTCTCGATCGTCGTTACTTTGGTAATGACGCTGATGCTAGAGTCGATTTGTTTTATAAAGTGCTTGCAACAAGTAATCAAAAGAGGGTAATAGTAAGGAAATTGCAAGAGTTGGATATGTATAACACCAAATTGAAGGAGCAAGGTTTAGAGGAGGATAAGCCCCTCGAGCCGTTCAGAGGATTGCCAGCCGACAAAGTGCAGGAACTAACGGAGCATCTAAGGAATTTCAATAATAGGGAGGAAGTTGGGAGACATGAGTTCTGTTCATGGTCGTGGTTCAGGTCTCGAACAGGTCTAGATTGGAGGTATGTTATTTAACATTTATATTAGGAACCTGACAAGCTGATATGATAAGTAGAAATCCCGTATCACCCCAGACGGTCACCCAAGTCATAGTTGGTATCACGATAATTTCGGCGCTGTCTTATACACTTTCTCGACCCCGATGACCTGGTTGTCGAGACATTTCCCTTTCATGTCTATTGGATACGTATTTGTGCTTCTCAAAGTATCTTATCCCTTAAGTAGCTCTTCAAATTCCTCAATCTCCTCCTGAATCTCCTGCATCCTTCCTTCAAGAGCTTCCAACTTGCCCTCTGCTTCTTCTGTCTCTTGCCCTATAGATTTCGCATCACTTAACCCCCTTGCTTTACGTGCACTGCTCGCACTTGAATCTAACACATCTTGTGTCGCAATATCAACCTTGCTCTTGAGGTCTTCAATGAAGGCTAATTGCTCCTCCTGGTCGGCTCTGAGGCGAGCATAGAGCTCTTTTTTCTCAGCCAATTTGGCAAGCATGGCGTCTGTGATCTTACCACCGCCGGTCGACATCTTGAGATTGGTCTTGTTTTTGAGTTAACTTCGAATCAGCGTATCGAATAGGGACTCACTTGTCTTCAAGATCTTTGCTTCGCGTTACACGATTTTGGTTTCTTAGTTACGGAATTCGATTGCGCTGTTTACGAAAGGCAATAAAGGGCCGATGGAAATATATCGGAACTCTTTAACTAGTGACTTGTCAGATACAGCTGTTTCTAGTGCGAAATATAATCTGATTCAAGCAACAAGCTGATATCTACGAAGTCAAGAGGAGTGGAGTGAGGGGTAAACCTCTTATCGGCCTCTTATCCGTATGCAGAAGCCAAAAACTAAATCCAATTTAGGGTTGACTCGCTGACCAACCAACACGACTGGTATTACCCCGTCCAAACGCCATTCCGCCGGTGATCACAACCAGATGATCGAGCCAGGACTCGCCCTTCATGCAATATCACCAAAGCTTATTGCCCGTCCTTCCTCGCCTTGAGCACGATGGGTCTCCCCCCATGAGCATCCTTCCTCCTTCATCTCGAGTATCTTCCTGTTCTCTTCTGCTGTCCAAGAGATACTAGTTCTCTTCGCCCGTGGTGTCCCTGTCGCTGCTGCTACTGCTCTTGTGGCTCCTTCCCCTGGTCCTGACTGTTAAGTGGAGTGCCAGATCTGAGCTCCTCTAATCTAACGTTACCAGTCCTGCTTTCATCATGTTCCTCACCAATTTGAGGGTGCGAGAGCTCAGCAGAGTGGTAGTGAGGATGGTGGGAGTTGGGAGCGGTAGCTGACGACAACTTCTCATGCTCTTCGAAGTGCAGTTTCATGTCTCTTTTAAGCTCAGAGGCGTTCGTCCCTCCCTCCTCCACCGTTCTCGTCCAGCGGTTGAGGTGGAGTGTGGAACGCTGGCTCGTCTAATGCCCCTCGCGTGGTTCCATCATCACCATATTTAGTAGATCTGGTCGTGTGATTGGCCAGGGGTGTGGTTCCTAGAGCTTCATGGATATATGAAGCATTCCGTGTCACCCATCGTGAAGGTGAGTGGACGCTTAGTGGTTCCTTCCCTATGCGGGCATCCGTATCCTCACTTACTAACTTCCGCACCAACGCAAACCAACAAGTTCCTAGGCCTTGCTCTACCGCGCATTTTCGTTCCCCACCAGGCTTACTACCATCAAGCACGCGGTTATCTTATCGCTAGACCCATTTGAATACACTATGTCGACACCTGCTATACAGCTGTCAGAATGGCCCGAGTTGAGACGACTATCGCAGGTTCGGGGATCAATCGTAGGTGGGATTTCCCAACTACGCACTGGCGGTCAATATGGCTTGGGCTGTTGGTGAGTACCGTACCTAGAAGCTAAGATGGGCATACTGACTTAGGGTTAGGAGCATGGGCAGTAACGGCGATGTAGGCTGGCCCAGAAATCGCGATTAATCGCCAAGAAATCGCATTATAATTTAATATAATGCGGTTTTTTTAAAACTTAATAATAGGATGCGATTACTTAGCACTTAATAATCGCGGCGATTAATCACATTAATTGCTAATAAATTAAAATATATAAATATAAAATAAATAAATAAATAAATATTTATTTTACTTCTTTTTAAAACTTAGTAGTATAATAATATTAACTTATTATAATCCTACTTACTATAATAATTACTCTATTAATTACTAAATAAATTATATATTACTTCAGTTAAATTAAAACCCCTTTTAAGTATTATCTTAATTATTTTATATATTAACTATATGCTTATAGCATTAAATTATTTGCTTTTACCCTTTTCTATTATAAGCTATTTATTTTAGTGCTTGCTAAAATATTTAAATTTCCTTATTACTATTTTAATCCTAATTAGATTATTTATATAATAATAATATTTAAGCTTTTATAATTTTAATATTTTTATATTTATAATATTTGCCTCTTTTTATTAACTTATTATTATAAAGTAACAATTGCATATATTAACCAAGAGCCTAAGGCTTACTTACTAGCGAGTAAGGCAAAGAACTCTTAAAGTAGCTTAGATAAGTTATATAATAAGGGGCATAGGGTGGAACTATAAAGAGAAGTTACCTTAAGCTAATTAGCAAAGGACTTTAAAGGACTTCAAGGGTCTAAGACTGCTAAGGTCTAGCTTAGTCTAGAGCAAGAAGGTTTTATATAAGCTAGATAGTTTCCTTACTTAGATAAAAGCTTTATGCTTAACTTAAATTAATTATCTTAACTTATAATTAGTAGCCTTTAATAAAGACCCTAAATATTAGAAAAGGGGAGGTAAAAGAGTTTAGGGACGTTACCTAATTAGCTAAGGTATAGTCCGAGTTAAGGCTAGTGAAAGTAGACCTCTTAGTAAGCGAGGCTACTTCT
>JAPZPB010000851.1:0-12733 GCA_037952635.1 Bryoglossum gracile | reverse complement strand
GTTTGCTAGTAGCTTAAGTGCCTTCTTTTTAGCTTCCTTTTTAGCTAGTTTTGCTGCGGTTGCTTAAGCCTTTATTTCCTTCTCTACTTATCGTTATATTGCCTTCTCTTTAGCCTCTACCTCCTTCAATTGCTTATTCCTTTAAGTATTTGCCTTTCTCACTTCCTTTCTAGCCTTTTGCGCAACAAGAAGAGCTTCTTTTTCGGCCTTAAATGCAAGAGCTTGTTGTACCCTTGAAGAATAGAATAGCTACGCGCTAGAGTCTTCTTCTCCAACTAGATTCAACCGTTTCCTACGCTTCCTTCGTTCCTTTTTATTCTTTACTATCTCAAGTAAACTAGCGCATATATATTTATCGACTTCGTGTTGTGCAGCGAGGCGTTCTTGCAACTTGAGGATAATGTCCAGATTCTCTTTTATAGGGTTAATTCGGTATTCTTTTTAAGCCCTACAAATAGATTTCGACGTTATAGGTATAAAAGGGGGTTTCGAGGGTTTATCTTAAGCTTCTAGAGGAGTCGTGGGCCGTGGGGTTATAGCATTAAGTACGACTAGCGGTGATAATAGAAAAATGCTAGTTTTTGCAAAGGCCCTTTGCATATTGCTTTTGCTAAAGGATTAGAACTAAGAAGGCTTGAATATCTTATAAAACGTTCGCTTTAATATGCTTACTTGTCCTAAAGACTTATGAAGCCATTTGTCAAGGTTTACTTAGTATTTTGTAGCCAAGGGACCGAAGCAATTAACGTTAAGAGGTTATAATCGGTAAGTAGAATATAGGGGGAGGATAAGTATAAGAATTCGATAAATATCGGCCTATTCGATAAACCGCATATTAACGTAGCTCGAGTAACTGTCAACGATTAATAAACGCTTTGTTGTTACTTTCCCTAGCCGCGTATTTAGTTTAAAAATATCTTAAAGCCACTTTAACCCGTATATATCGTTTGTCTACCTATTTTTAGTAGTACTAAAGAATATATCGTCCTCCTCTTAAACCTTCTTAACTTAACTATCTTAGAGGTCCTTGGATATCCCTTTATATAGCAAAGTTAGCGGGAAAGCAATGCCTAAGGCTTAAATATATCTAATAAGGGTAATAAACTCTCGGCTTCTATCTTAGGTAGACTAACGGCATCGAGCCGATTCGTACGCTTTACGGCTTATAATCCTTCGCATCTTAGACCCTACTCTAATCAAGAATCCCTTCTTATCGATATTATATATGTTATTAGCCGTTATATAGTGTTGTTCGATTGCTTCTGTAAGCTATTTAAAAAGAGTAGTTAGTAAGGTTTTTAAAGATATAACACGAAAAGTTATATAAAAAAGCAAATAACTAGTTAATAGAATGCTTTATAAGCAAGTAAGAATTCGCTTTTAACGCGCTTTGAGTCCATACTCTTTAAGAAGACGCTTTTGAGCTTATCTTAGTAGCGTTATATAAAGGAGGCCGTCCAGTTCTTCCCTATAGCGCTTCCCCTAATCTCTTTAGCAAGGTTCTTGATAATTAAAGCAGTAGGAGGCATTCTCCGGTTAGTAAGCCTATTAATAAGCTGAATTAGAGCTCGCTCTTGTGAGTTGGTAAGGCATTGGCGGTGTATCGATATAGCCTCTGCCATTGACAAGGATTTGCCTTTCCACCGGTTTTCGAGCGTTTTGCGTACAATACCATACTTTCTGGCCGTCGCAGCGATATTAGGGACCTCTTGCGATTCCAAATCTTCAATCGCCTCGGGAATACGATCAATATTAAGCATAGTGGAGTTGATTAAGTTTTTGTTATAGTGGGGGTAAAGGTGGAATTTTTGGTGGGGTGGCATTTTAGCCGGGAACACAAGTACAGTATAACGGTGCGGGGCAGCACAAGAACAACCGAGCTTTAAAACTATACCGAGCTCTAAAGCTAAACCGCGGCAGCTTAGCCACATAAAGCATTTGACACATGTCAATAGCTCATATCAACAAGTTGAGCTTTGTAGATGGTGTGGAGGCATTTGGCATTTGGCTCTTGGTGATGTTTGTTGTTGGTGAGTTGGGAGAGTGGAGCAGACAAACCCGGAAAAACGCCTGTGCTTAGAAACCAGCTCTAAACAACACAACTGGACGCGCCTTTGCTCCTTTCTCCTCATCCCACCGACTTCCCAAAGAACATTCCTTTCACTCCAACACACCTTTCTGCACCTCAAGTAATATTCATCTACTTCTTTATCTTCTTGCTCCAACTACAACCCTCCCCCTCGCCCTCAAAGTACTCTTTCTGCACTATTACAGCGCCAGCTCTGCTTCCCATGACAGACCTCTTGAAACCTGCTCTCATTAACCCACAACGGCTTCAGCCTGTCCAAAGAGTATCATAATACGGCGTCCTCATATCCTCTCTCTCACAAAACACTCCCGCACTCCCCACACTAACATACGCAAACCTAAACCTCCCAGGTGTCTCGGCTCTTGGAATACATCGACAAGCAGAGATTCTTGCTCCTCGGAATGTGCTTTCTAGACATAACGATGGGCTTCTGTTAAATTTTCTACGTTCCTGGGAGCGACATGGGAAGTGACCAAGAGGGTGAGTTGCTTTTTAGGGGCTACGATGAGGGCGTTGGTTGTGGGTGTGGTCATCTTGGGAAAGAGATTCTAGGTGGGTAGAGAGGGAAACGGGTCATTGAAGATTTAGGAGGCTCTTTAGTTTTACTCAGAGCTAGGAGGTAAGTCTCTTACCTACTCATCTGCTTTTGCAGCATCTGCAGTAGGTTGTCGTGTTCTTTCCCAATTTCGGATGGTGAGTATGAAGGGTTCTCGGTTCGGCCGAGTCATTGAGAGGATGAGGAAGTCTCTTCAGCTCGTCGTTCTTTATTGCTATTATACCTGCCAGTTCATTCTACTTCCTCTCTGGCCTCCTTTTCTTGGGCTTCAACAGTTGTTTCTTTACCGTCGAACTGCGATCGTGTCTACTGGGCCATTTCCTAGGCAGTTCTTGCCTCCCTCGCTCTGAAACAATGCACAGATTGTATCTTGCAGTGCTGGCCTAACCTGCCGCCTTAGTCAGTGTATTTGAAAAGTTCTTCAAGTCTGCCGTATTCGGCCTATGAGGAGAGCCTCCGAAAATTTATTAGTTTGGCCTTTATGCTCTCATTTTTTCTTGGACGAGCTACTCTGTCTCAGAGTGTCCAAAATCTTGTCTAGAGACTTATAATAACTAGTATTTGGTCTTACTGCAAGTCAGTATTATTATAATGGACATAACTACCCTAAAGTTTCACTTTGTCCTAATTATCCTTTTCGAAAAAAAGCATCGTGATTAGGAAGTGCAATACTATCTCCCTCTATCCCTCCTATCCCTGCCTACTACTAGGTTTCGGAACCCTGTCTCCTCATATCCGGCAGTCCGCTTCTCTAAAGGATATCCGATAACTCCTTCGCCCGCCTCGATAAATGCCAACCTTTTTACGTATAGTCCGTATTCGCCGTGATAATGCTTCATTTGCCGGCGCTTCGCCAAAACTCCCATGAACTAGCCCAAGGGCTTGCAAACGTCTCAGGCCATTCACCATTGAATCGTGTCGCTCCCGCTATACACGATGTCTTACTTAATACCAGGTCCCAATATCAATTATTAGAAGCTCGAATAGCCTATCGAAATCCGGATGATCGAAAATGTAGGTATAAACTTAGATCATATGAGATAGAAGCCCAAGCTTCTGTACGGCTTCTTCGCCTCTATAGTTTAGTTTGACTTTGCAGCTAAGTTAGCATTCTTCCTTCTTCCTGCGAGGAGCCCCGAACTTCGCTTTTATATAGGTGTAGTGGCAGTAGCATTCCCCTTTCTGCAACCGTCGTTTCGGATTTCCATGCAAGTGGAATCTGGCCCTGGAAATTTCTGCTTCTCCCAACCTGCAACACCTCTCGTACTCTTTCCTAACCCACCACGTCTACTCTCGGTCATCTCCCGTTCCACTAGTCGGCCACCCACATCCTCATCCCCTTCAGCAAAGTCAAAGATCCTGAAATTCGCGTTGCTGTACTTGCAATAACTCATACCGATCTGCAGAAAGCCCAAGTGGGCTAAGCAGTGATGACCTTTTCAGGTGATTTCCTCAGCCATGAACGAGCAGATATCCCCTCATTGTGATTGCTTCCCTTGAAAACTCGTACAGCCCGGTCTTAGAGGGATAAATAGTGACCACCTCGCCCCAATTGAACTACGGCCACGCTTCTTCATAGTCGCGAAAGAACTACCAACGTCGCATGGCTTGTTGGAATTCTCCTGAATCTCCGCAAGAAGAATCACGGGAACCCCGCATGTGAGGGGCCATCCTAGCGATTTTTCGGTTGTTTGCAAGTTCCGAAGTATTGCGCTTGAAACCATGAGCCCCATATTTCGTGCCAGCGGGAGGTTATTTTGTAAATGAGTGGAAAACTCTTGATATTAGGTCGACAGCCCGTATTCTGTCAGACCAGGGTCACGAATGCTGTGGTCCTGTGATCTTGGTGAGTCCAACAATTAGTCCATGATGGTTATTGTTATGGGACGTGCATTGTTGACACATGCAAAGAAATTTTAATGTTGACATAGGGTGTATTGGCGCCAAAATCTAGTAACGTATCCTCGATACCATCGGGATAACGATCTAGTAAACCCCACCCCGCCCCTTCTTTTCAGCATCACGAAAAAAGCAGGATTGGTAATCTCCCTTAGCTTCTATTGCTTGATGCAAAAATTAGAAAGTGAGGAGAGGGAGTGAGGGGCTTTTATACTTGAATCTCGTGGCTTAAGGGATACCTGTCGAGGAAGAAGTGTCAAGGTAGGTAAATTGGTGTCGCAAAGGATCTTTGCTCTTACCTCTTTCCCTTTCAGAACACTTGCTGTTGCTTCCTTACATTCCACATTCCTAAGATACTTACCTCTTGATTCATCCACCTCGAGTCCTCCCCGGAGCCAGTAAGCCACAACACTTGGGTATAAAGGCCTCCCGTCCCACTGTCAGTTTTATAGCTCATGGGAGAGTTCACGCTAAAGTTGGTCCTCTAGTCAGAACCAGAATTACTAATCAGGATATAAGACGTAAGATATAATTCCTATGAACGTATGGAGTTAACTCTCGCAATAAAGAATAATTTTCGTATTATGAAGGGGTGACAATATTGACAAGAGAATATATCATACTGATTAGTATTTACGGATCTTAGAGTTTCTTTTCCCTTGCAATTCTCCAGTCTCTCCACATTTCAATTCAATATTCAAGTTAATTGCCTCGATAGTCCTCCTCGAATCCTTAATACCTATATATAAAGCCCCGCTTTCTACTTTTCTCACAAATTATGGGAAAAGCTTTATCAAACCCATAAATTCTAAGAGAATCTTGTGAGTGATTACGATTAAAATACAAACATTATTACAGTGTACCAAATAACCTAACATCGCCCCCTTTTCTACTCGCTTAACTAAGTTACCCCGCATTTGCCATGCCTTTATTAGATTAAATTGCACTTCAAATTATCATTTAATGAGACCTCAATCATAATTTGACGGCACCCAATGTTTTAAAAGCTTTAGAAGTATTTTACTACATCCTTTATAATGCACGTGATGAATGCTATCATGCATACCAGTTTGTACCACTATATTCCTGTACATAGCCTTCATATGATAGTATTCTAGAAAGTATTTAATGCTGTAGGTTTTAATGAGGTGGTTTTAAATCTAAGACGCTCGCTGTATAGTGGAGTAATTCCTGGCCATAAACAATACAAGTAATACCACTAGAAGCTCTCCCTGATATGCAGAGGAGGTGCTAAGACCCCTCTTAGTCTAGTTGGGGATGTGAATATGAAGTCTGCACAAAAGTTTGTTTTGATGAAAAAAGTATTGTAATGGAAAGATAGAATAATGGCAGCATGGAATATTTGATAGTGGCGGCATGTTGGCGGTTTGTTTTATGCCCTTTACTCACGTTTTGTTTCGGGGGGTTTGCCGTCAATGTTTTCAGCTGTTGTCAAATATATGGGTCTTCACAAATCTGAAGACTTAAATCCTGAATTTAATCGTAATCACAGAGTCTATTTCTGCAGGGGAAAATTAAGCAAACTTCATTGGGAGCTACTTTTATTAAAGTTTAAGTTAAATTTGAAGCGATTGAAGCGATTCCGGCTCTTGCGAAGGATAGCTTGCCTTTCGAGCTCAAGGCTCGAGCTTTGTTCCGTTCCCCAGCTCTCGGTTTGGACTTAATGTACGAATGCGATTGAATTTGCGTGTGATATCTACCTGTAGTAGCTGCTTGTCTTCTGATCTCCCAATCGAAACATTCCTTGCGAGCTTTTATATCTGCATTAGTGGTGTCTCTCGCTCCCCGGATCAGCTTCAGCTACGCCTTGCGGCTCCTTCTCTCCACTTCAAAACAACATCTATCATCATGTCTAGCGTCTCAAGGTATGCGATATTTAAAATCGATAGGTTTGCTGCCTTGGCGGGGGCGGAATCGCTCGTGGTATGGCGGGTAGCTCCGGAATACCTCCTCAAGAGATCGCTGGCATGGAACTTCGTTGCCACCTACACACTCCAATATTTGGCTTTCGCAATCTATATAGTTATTTTATATCCTAGGTATTTCAGTCCATTGAAACATCTTCCTTCTCCTTCAGTAAGTACTCAATTAATTACCATACATGAACGGCATTGATAAGTGCAGGGTGGCAACTTCTTCATGGGCCAATTCTTCAACATCATTCACGAAACAACCGGTGGCCCTCTACGGGAATGGACTGAAACTATCCCCAACGATGGACTAATCCGCTACCTGGGAATCTTCAACGCCGAAAGACTCATCATCACCTCCCCCAAAGGACTCT
Organism: Bryoglossum gracile; assembly: GCA_037952635.1. Classification (NCBI taxonomy): domain Eukaryota; kingdom Fungi; phylum Ascomycota; class Leotiomycetes; order Helotiales; family Bryoglossaceae; genus Bryoglossum; species Bryoglossum gracile. The sequence goes on along the minus strand of JAPZPB010000851.1, from coordinate 5,884 downwards.
CCGAAGTGTTGGTCACCAAAAGCTACGACTTCGTAAAACCTTATGACGTCGTCGTTGCTCTGAAACGCCTCCTAGGAGAGGGGATCCTGCTCGCTGAGGGAGAGCAACATAAATTCCAGAGGAAGAGTTTGAGTCCAGCTTTTGCGTTTAGGCACGTGAAAGAGTTGTATCCGGTGTTCTGGGCGAAGGCAGTTGAGATGGTGGAGTTGATTGCGAGGGATGTGAGGGCAAGACCGGAGAGTGGAGAGGAGAGGGCGGCGAGGGTGGAGCGGAACAGGGGGTTCTATGAGAAGTTGGAGAGCGAGGAGATCTGCCTTGCGGAGGAGCGGGATGATGAGAAGACAGATGCTGCCGTATTGAATCTTAGCATGTATGGATCACGGGCTACCCTGGACATCATCGGTCTCGCTGGCATGGGATATGATTTCGGATCTCTGGCCAACCCGAACAATCCACTTGCCACTGAATACCGCCAGATCTTCGAGCCATCCAGGAGGGCCATGATACACGGTATTCTAAGCATGTTGATACCGGCATGGATGCTTAAAATGCTCCCACTCAAGCACAACGATAACATTCAAAGAGCCGTGACAATAGTCCGAGCAACCTGCCTGGACCTCATGGCCAAGAAGCGCACTCTTCAAAAGAATAACCCTGACACTTCTTCCGATATTCTCTCTACGGCCCTCGAAAGCGGTGCCTTCACAGACAACCAGCTCATCGACCAAATGATGACGTTCCTCGCCGCTGGCCACGAAACCACAGCCACCGCTCTCCTCTGGGCCATCTACCACCTCTCTCTCCACCCAGATCTCCAATGCCTCCTCCGATCCGAGGTACGTTCCAACCTCCCATCCCCCAAAACCGATATCACCCCTTCATCAAACGAAATCGATTCCTTCCCCCTCCTCAACGCCTTCTGCAACGAGGTCCTCCGCTTCTACACCCCCGTCCCCCTCACCGTCCGCATCACTACCCAGGCCTCCACCATCCTCGACACCTACATCCCAGCCAATACCCGCCTAGTCCTCGCTCCCGCCGCCATCAACCACTCTACCGCTCTCTGGGGTCCCTCTGCTTCCACCTTCTCCGTTGATCGATGGCTGGTTCCGGGACAGAGTAACAGCGGGGGAGTTAAGAGCAATTTCGGGAATTTGACGTTCTTGCACGGACCAAGGAGTTGTATTGGAAGAGAGTTCGCGATAGGGGAGTTTAAGGTGCTCGTCAGTGTGTTGGTGGGGAGGGTGGAGATGAGGGCAAGCGAACCGGAGAGGGTGTATAAGACTAGAGGGGCGACGAGTAAGCCGGTGGGAGAAGTGTTGGTTGCTTGTAGGATTGTCGAAGGGTGGTGAGTGAGGGTGGTGAATATTTTGATAGCTTTTATTTTGAAAGGGATGTTTTATGTAACCTTACTATTCACTTGATAATCCCCCCTATCCCACTTCTTGGATAGAACGACGTACAAATTTACGGCAGGACCCGAGAGACTTGTCTACACAAGCACAGCTGCACAACATTCATTCTTCACGTGACACCCGTGGTTCTCATATCCACCTCTCATATTCTTGCTAGTCATTTATGTCACTGAATATCTAGGGAAGCGTGAGGATCTATGATCACCTGCTTCACGGAAACGCCAGCCCGGCAGTCTTGTGCTGGGTGCTGTAGATTTAGTTGAGGAGAAGGGGTGATATCGAGGAGTTGTGAAGAGCGGTACTTTAGGTAAATGGGGCCCTGTGAAGTTGTGTGAAAAAGACAGGGGGTATGGTCATGGAGGAACAAGAACGACAAGCCATGAAAAGAATATAAGACACGCAAGAACTTTTCTATGCACGCTAATATACTGACAACATCAAAGATCCCGGATTCATCCCATCCCATCCAAGACACCCCCATTCCCATGCACCAAACCTTTCCATCCCAACTACCAATAAGGAGGTCTCAACCCTGCGAAATTCGACGCTATTGAGTTGTCACCACCATCTTCCTTCTTTCTCTGTCCGGTCAACTGCCTTACGTTAGCGATGCGGAAGGAGTTGTAGTAAGGGGGCTGACCTCTAACTGTACGTGGCGATGAATATGCACCAACCAATCCACATAACTCTGCGCCTCGTTATTTCGATCCTCCACTAATAACCTCGCAAATTCGTATTCTGCGCCATCAAGTCCTTGTCTCGCGAGCTGGATAGTCAACGCTTTGCTCCCGCGCATTGTCTTCAGGTATTCGAGAATGTTGCGGACTTGGGCAGAAAGGTGCGTTTCTAATGTTGGGAGAGAGGATTTGTATGGATCTAGATTCTTAAGATTGTCCATGCCTTCACCAAACAAGTCGACGAGAAGATTGGGTGAGGTTTGTGCGTGCAGCCAGAGGTAGCAGTTCTGGCCATTGTCAATGAGGTATACGCCTCCCTCTTCAACCCACGAGAAGGAGCAGCGAATTGAGGGTGGCATATGGAGATGTCCTTCGGGGTTCGGGAAACCGTCTTCGGGGGCGAGATTGTGGATGGGGATCATGCGGGGGTAGAGGTAGAGGGAGAGTTCGAGGGCACCCATGCCTTTGATCATTCGCATGTCATGGACTCGGCGGTCTGTGGGTTCTTGTCCGCCTTTGAAGGCGCGAGACTTGATCAGACCGAGGATATACATGCTGAATTCTTTGAGGTTCTCAGGGAGGACCAGTTGACCTGGTGGGTGAGATCCGGAGAAATTCTTGCGGTAGCCGGCGAGGATATCAACGTTCTTTTCTGTCAGACCTCCACGGATGTCCTTCAGTGAGTGTGAAGTCATCTTGGCCGCAGCTTCCTTTGCCATTAGTGTGTAGACGGCGTCTTGATCCACAAACTTCATGCAGTCCTTGGCGTTTTCGCTGATGCTTGCAATGACATTAGAACATCTGACTCTTCTCTGGCCACTTGCTGTTGTGTATAGCAAAGCACTCTGGAAATGCGCATCAAGCTTCGCATCCAGTTTGCCATCGTAGCTAAACATGACAGCCATAGCCTTGTCTGCATCAATGGATCCAAGCTCCACGTCAGCTCCGAAAGTATGGTGGATAAAGTTGCCGTGATATGCAGCCACTTGTAGGCCGTTTGAACATCGGACTTTCATCAGCGCTTGATATCCAGTCTCTCGTGTAACGGTATGAGCAATCTCCTGGGAAAGCTTCTCTGTGTCGCGTGACGAAACGAAATTTGGGTAATAGAAGGTCTCTCCTCCGCTTGATGCCGAGACATGGCCAATTGTGGCAATGTCTAGATATCCACCACCAGGAGCAGCCAAGAAGAAATCGACACCAACTCCAGCGGCAACCATTTTGTCGGCGGCCTTTCTCCAGCCAGGATGTTCGGTATCCAGGAGCTTTTTCTCAGCATCCCCGCCGTGTTGCTTTCCATCATCACGCAGGAACAGTCGTCCAGGTCCCCAAGTGGGCAGTGCTGATAAAGAGCAAACGATTTTACCACCAGTCTTCTCAAGAGCTGCTAATGCTGCATTCAAAGTTGGAAGAAGAGCTGGTTCTGGGTTCTTAATATTTGAGAACAAGGCCGGAAGTTGGCTCAACAGTGCCGTGATATTTGACCTGATCGATTAGCCGAGAAAAAGCCAAATAAAGGGGAAACTCACTTCGCTTCGTAGGGGTCAACAAACAACCCTTCTCCCAGAGGGACGAAAGGATCCTCGATATCTGGCATTATTATCATTTGTGCCTGGTCAAGTGCCGGCTGAATTCATTAGCAAATTAAATTCCCAGTGCGAGTGAATACTTACATTCATGTTATAAAAGTGGATGTCCTTGTCAAATGTCACAAAACCAACTTTTGAACCCTCTGGTATCCTACGCTTCACCTGACCATCCTCACCGACCTCGTCAACTCCATAAAGAGCTGCCATTAAACCCTCACAGAATGCCTCCAAGAAACCTTTGTTGAATGCCTCCTGGCCAACATCGATTAGGAATAGCCACCTTAAGCCAACAGGCTCTTTTGACCAGTACTCTTTCGGCACCAAAAACTCAACGGTCCCCCGCATTAACTCGGGCCTCTGCTCCCGATCAAGCCGCGCACCTTGAGGCGTGGTTGCCGAGAAGTACTCGGGTGGACATTCATTGGCATAGTTGCACATATTGCACACAAACTTGTTGCCGCCCTGTCTGAAGACCATAAAAGGATTGATGTATGCTCGGCATCTGTGACATCTGGGTGGTCCAATTTCTCCAAAATCTAAGACTGGAATTTCTAATTCCCCTGGTTGTAACGGAGCCAGCGGTTGTAAGAGAAGGCCAAGGGGGAGTCCTGTGGAATGGAGAGAGTCTGAGGTTGCAGGTATGTTGTTCATAGTAAGGCGTGTGAACTTCGGAGAGGAATTGCCTTGGTCAAAAGCAACGAAGGAAACCGAGGCAGGTGGAGGTAGATGATGTTCGAAAGTCGGGTATACGTGATTCAGGTAGTATTGTGCAGTTGCATCTCGAGATCTTGGAACACTAGGTACCTGATCTGGGTCCACCCGCCCTTGTGCGGAGGTCTGAACATTTGCAGCGAAGCCAGGCTCTGCACCGCCGTTCCGAGTAGCAAATTCAGTTGGGGTGGCCGGATTGACTGGATTGAAGGGCGCATTCACGGGAGCTGGAAATTGGGACATCTGAGGGGTAATCTGCTGGTTCATAAACTGACCTCCCTGGGCTGGCGCTCCTGTGGGATCATTATTCAAGTATGCCGATGGAGTGACCCCTCCTTGGGGCATGCCATTGAAGGCTGCTGATGATCCAGTAGGCTCCACTTGGTGATATGCATGTCTGTCTTTCTTCTTCTTCTTCCCATAAGTCGCAACCTCTCCAAGTCCCAAGTTGCCCATCTGAGATGCTAGCCCTCCATCTGCTGCCATTGGAGCAGGGCCAGCGAGGTAGCCATCTGCCTGTTGAGGGCCTCGGTATGGTGTTGAGCCTGGGGGGGCTGGGGGGGCATTTATAAACTGGTTTCCCTGTGGATTGTACCCACTGGGTTGTTGATATGGCCCAGGACCAACAGGAGGCTGGAATTGACTTGGTGGTGCTTGATTCCGGTTTTGATTATTCGGATCATCATCTGGACCTCCTTGACCGAGGGAATGGTAGAGCTGGTACTCGGACATCTTTACCAGTTAACTCTGCTCGTGCTGCCCGAAGTATTGCTCTGCTGTAGCCCTGTAGCCCTGCCAGCTGTGGGTGTTCTGTGCCAAGTTTGGGCTTGGGTAGGTGTGTCTGCAGATTTATCGCAAAATCAGAATTGTATAGGTGTCATTTTTCCATGATTTGGGAAAGAAATAGGCGGGGGACAAGGTGGTGGTGCTGTCTTATGCTTCTTGTGATGTTAACACCTTTTCGATCTCTGGCTCACACTGGACATCTTCGCGCTAACTGAACCCCTGCTCAACACCGAACTTCTATTCTATCCCTGGCTCAGGCCTCGACTTTCTTGCGACAACATACATCAACATTCAACAACCTCAATTTCCATTTCGGAGCACCCTACTCAATAAGATGCGACCACACACCGGCCTTTAGCAGATGATACTTGTTCTCCAGATGCACTAGACCAAGGAACAAACAAAGGACAAGATGTTCACCTTCTGCCCTCTTCAGGGAGCACAATCAGAGTCGTCAGCTTCGCAATCTCTCTTGGAGCTCGATGGAGGTGTCAAAGTCCTAGTAGACGTCGGCTGGGACGAGACCTTTGATGTAGAAAAGCTGAGGGAGCTTGAGAAGTAGGTAGAGTCTCTTTCTGGGTTCGAATACGTCAGGGCGCACGAGGAGCTGGAGATCACTGTATATCAGACATTAATGAAAACACCACATTCATCCGTTTTCACCATGCCTTATCCACTACACCTGCACTTGACGGGGGGGGGGGGG